>JARHVA010000705.1:1880000-1902500 GCA_037957365.1 Torreya grandis | reverse complement strand
TTTATGACTAGTCTATATAAAAATAAATCTCTATATGTGTCGTCACACATGTTTCACAAGTTAGCTAAAGGAAATTATTCAGTTTGACTCCGATAAATATAAATTAAAATTCATTCATTACCAACATCAGATCTCCCTAGAGCTTGGCACTATACACTATTGCACATGGAGCAAATCTTCCATATTATTCGCAAATTCAATATCAATCACTACAAACAGTGTTAAGCCAAGTCTAAAGCATTCCAAATCAAGTCAAGTCAGAATATTGTCAAGTATCAATAAATAAATTATCTGTTGCATACATATAATTAAGAAGCACAATTGTATAATCATGTCACGTGGGAGAGCTAGGGGTGGCTTGATTCCATCCTTCAAGTATACGAATATGAAGGCAATGGTCAATCATCAATCAGGTGTCAACTCAATCCCTTATTGATCTAAAACTCAGAAGTTTTGGTTGATAAATATCACAATAACATAGAAATAACACAGTAACAATGAATTCTCTGAGAAGAGATGTAGTATTAATCAAAATCGCAATACAAATATATGCTTATCTCTGGGAAGAGATGTCTGTCTTCACATTTCGGGTTACCTCTTCTTTTATACACAATTTGAAAGCATGGGGAGGATGTGGAAGGTCACCAATCTCGAGGGAGATGAAGTGGTAAGACTTCCAATATTTAAAACAATACATAATTCGAGGAATTACTATTTTTAGAAACTTACTATTTTTAGACAGCACTATTAAAATTGAAATTTGAGGCACTTCCGTTGGGTTTTCGGGGGTCAAACTTCATCTAGCGGAGCTCCATGCCATTTCATGACGTTCCCTTCGTTCTTAGCTTTCCAACGGTTCAAACGGCGAGTCGATTGGAGCTACTGTGCAAAAGTTATGGCTCCCGGAAGTTCCATCATCAATTGGGGTGGAACTGTCACCTGAATTGTCGCCTAAATTGATGCCTGGATCACTTATAGTTTTCCTTCTTTTTTGTAGGTCTCTATAACTAACAAGTACACCTAGGGTTTCCAAGGTAAAGATAAGGAAAATAGAGGTTTATGTATGACATTACATAATAGGAATATCTCAACAGTCTAAACAGACACATGCATATGCGGAATATCTCAACACTCTAAACAGACACAAGTATAGGTGACAAAGCAACTACAATTTCATCACTTTCATAGCAAATAAATCGATAGTCAACATGAGTGCGGACTTGTCCAAACTCAACCACAACGTTTATTTTTGGATTTGAGCTGTCACAAACCTATTTTATCATGTTTTATCTTGTAAACCATATATGCTTATTTTGGGATGATAAGAGTCGACATGCACACTTAGATGGAAAGGTTATAAAGCAAGAGAGAGGGATTTTTTTTTTTTTTTTTTTTCATAAATGTATGTTATGTAAAAATTGTAAAATTTTAGCATGACAATTTGTAAAGTTGTAACAGTGCCCTAAGACCACCTAAAAAGTTCTAAAATATTGACATTTACTTACCCAATTTTAAGAGTGACATGTTTGTGCTTGGACATATCTATATTGTAATGACAAGATTAAAATAACTTAAAAAAACCTTACATCAATATTAAAAAAAAATCAAATAAACTTTTATCTCCTTCCTAAATTTAATTATATTTTACACAATTTAAAATATTTAATTAAAAGTGAACATATTTTATCCGAGAGTAAGTTTTGAAACTACGACTCTTCCCGAACGTAGTGTTTATTTCCATAGATATGCTATTGATAGAGTTAATGACTTTAAAACAAAAAAACAAAAAACTTGCAGATCTTACCCATCTTTGTACTTATGATAGACCATAGACAGTCCATGTAATGTCAATGTTTGGTACTTCGACACCCTTAGTGATGAGACTAAGTAGCAAAAACCAAAAAATATCCTGTTGCTATCGTCATTTCAAAAGCCAACGAGATATACACTTTCGATGTCTTTTTGTTGAGTAAAACTGCCACGCATTTAATACCATGCGTGCACAATCGCCACTCCTCATTTCGTAAGGAAGAAGATTCTGGAAAATAATCACCGCTGTCTCGGATCTGGAGACATCGGATGTACATATTTTTAATTTTTTATGAAATTTCATTAATTTTTATTCTAAGCGTGCTAAATGCGTTAAGTGAGCCCTTTCGTGGGACTATTTTACTCAAAGGTATTATTGTCTAGACTCAGATAAGGTTGGCCTGCTGAGTTTATTTTTATTTGAAACACATGCACACAAAATGGGGGTAAAGTGTGTGCTAACATCTCATGAGTTGTGCTTCAATGTCCACTTCTTTTATCGTCATGTGTGGAGGGTATCTAGAATTTATAATCATCTAGAAGGTGAAAATAGATGGAAACATGTCCGAAAGATAATGTGTATTATTTGAAAAATTAATGTTTTATTCACCCGTACACTTATCCATGGAATTATATAAATTTTATAAATTATAATTTTAATGTTAATATGATAATTTCATAATAAAATTAATTCTTATATTAATATAATAATTGATTAAAGTAAATATATTTATTGTCTTTCTTTCTACATTTTAATGAATGCTTTTCCAAATAAAGTATTGTTTTGAAATGAAAAGACACCTCTTATTTATAATATGATAAATAAAGAAAAAGAAAAACAATTTAATACAGAGAATGAGGAAGAGCCACACCTGCACGATAGAAATCTTCTTTATTACATTTCAAAGAAACAAATCTAAAATTAAAAAAAAGGAGAAATATAAGAGGTAGGGTCACTCCTACTCCGTCCAAAACACATAAATATTCACCGATGAAATATTGTGATATATCACAAAAACAAAATCGAAAGACACCTAACTAGTAATCCAATACCAGTTATACCCTACACTCTTCTAAATAATAATGATCAAGTGAAGGGTATAATTGAAATTTTAAGCTTCCAAACTTTCCTTCTATAAATAAAACTTAATAAATATTTGATCTGATTCATCAATTTAACTATGTCATTTAATTAATTAAATTATATATATTATCAAGTCCATCACTAGAAAAATGATGTAATAAATTAAATTAAAATAATTGTATATAACAAATATATGGCAGGTCCATCACTAGAGGGAGATGATGTAATACACTTATAACATTTAGTACTAATATTGTAGATTTATTATGGATTTTCAGTTTGTAATGGTTTTTGTAATACAAATAAATTAATTGAATGCAATGAATTAAACATGGAAAACATGTGTAAATACAATAAATGCAAAGTTACTAATGGCCAATCAATATTTTTCAATTGATTACAAAGACAATTATATGTTAGAGGTGTATTTAGAATAAGTTGATATCATTAAATTATTCTTTGAATTTGAATATAAAAATACACTTTTAGTTGTGTGAGAAACCTTACCAAGAGATTTGGACCGGATTTGGATTTGATGTCTTGAGTGGCATGGGCACTTAAAATATATTTCAAGAGTGTTGCAAATGATTCTAATATGTGACATGCAACTCTGAAATGAATTGACAACTAAGCTCCCTTGCTTCTAATCTTTTGTGTCCTACAATCTAAGCATTCTGACTCCTTTGTACCTTTAATAAAAAAATCATTTCGTACTAGAAAATGGCTCTAATGTACTTATGAAATATACAAAATTTAAGAAAAATAATGAGTTTAGGGAGCCCCACTAGGGTTAGTGAAAAGTATAAACTAAGATTTTGGTTTTAAAGTACCTAAAGGATGGATACTACAATTTTTAAATAGTAAATGGCATAAAATAAATAACTTCATAAACATAAACTATGTAACATAGATATTGTAGATGATTTTTGAGCTCTATGGATTAAATCATGCAATTCAATCAACCCAACTAACCGGCTACCTAGTTAAAGTGATAGAGCCATTAAGACCAAATGCAACGGATGAATAAATTTTATAGATATTGTAGATGATTTTTGAGCTCTATGGATTAAATCACGCAATTCAATCAACCCAACTAACCGAATACCTAGTTAAAGTGATAGACCCATTAAGACCAAATGCAATGGATGAATAAAACCAATTCAAAATAACATTAGAATCCTAAAGCTAAGTTTTCTACACCATGATCAAATAGAATGCAAAATAAAAAGAGATTGAGATCAGATTGATATACCTTGACTCAGATTTGTGACACTATGATAGCATGATAAGGATGTTTGATTAAGGATTCAATGACTAAATTGGCATGGAGAAGTTAGATAGATGCTCGTTGGACTTCCATGGAGGAGAGGAGTTATTTTAATAGAAAGATGAGGGAAAGATCTATGGTGAAGATTTGAAGTTGGTCGAATGAGATCAATGGTTGGAGATTATCTAAGGAATTAAAAATTCTTTTGAAGCCTCTAGATTTAGAGGCTTCTATAGAGGTGGGTTTAGAATAGAGAGGATTCTAGAATCTTCTAATTTTAGAATCCTCTTATGGATTAATTAGGCTCAGGGATGGATTATATAGGGATTAGGTTAGTGATTAGGGACTAGGGGTGTAGGAGAGCCTAGACATAGGCTACTAGGTGGTTCATTGGGAATCTAAAATTCTTAAATAATAGATAAAATAGGATTATAATAGGATAATGGATATTTAGGATAAATTAATGATGAGGTGTGATAGAATAAGGTTAGTAGATGAAAAAATATAAAATAAGGGTATATTAGATAAATGACTAGGAAGGGAGGTTAAATTAGTTGGATAAATTACAATAAATGAGACAAACGAAATTAGTATTGACTAATAGGACTATTAGTGATAATAATGTAGGCGAGAAAATTTAGGTGCATATAAATATAACTCTAGTTGTATGCCAAAAATATTCCATATTAAAATGCTAGTTTAAGACAATGATGAGTGCTCTATTGATTTCTTGATTATTTTTATGTGCTTGTGACTTTTCAATGAGTGATAGATATTATGTGAATATAACTTATAATAAATGTTTATTTTCAAATGACCTAAAATATTTTTGCATTTATAAGCAATTGAATTTAAATCAATATTCTATTAGTAAGCAAAATGAAATGAAATGACTAGATGAAAATAATATGGCGAGAGGGAGATGGGTACACCCCAAAAAGGGATTAATTTATTTAAATTATCCTATATCACTTATATATATATATATATATATATATATATATATATATATATATATATATATATATATATATATGATATTAAATAATATCCCTATTTTATTTGGCACCACACAACCAATTTTTAATACCCTTCCCAATACCTAAATCTCATTAAATAACCTCTTAGTCTTAGCAACACGTTTGAAGTGCCCTTTTTGTATGCTATATTTAATACCCATAATTAATTATATCTATCATAAGTGGATGGAAAAATACACATTTCACATAATTATTAAAACAAGAAATCACATACATTTATACGTTATAATTAAATACTACAACATTTTGACTGCTTAAAATCACTTTCTAAAGTCACTTTTAAATCATCTAGGTATTAATTTTTGAATTTAGAGCATTAAAGTCATATCTAAAATGAAATTTGGGAGGATAATTTAGGGTGATGTTGGAATGTGCATATGGGTGACATTAAAGTGTCCCTAAGTTGTAACATTAGTATGTGTTTGAGTAGTAATGTTATTTTCCTCACTGAGGGTTGGTGTTGAGGTGTCACTAAAGGTAACTTTATTTTTGTCTTTAAAGTGAATTTATTATTTTCATAAAGGTCATCTCTACTATAGTGGCATATTAAATCAGATGTAATATTATATTACTATATTATGGTATACATGTGTTATTGAGAAAACCAAGGCATCATATTCTTGAAAATCAGTACCATTTTGATAAAACTAAGGCATAATTTTGAGAAATGTAGGATATACTTATGTTGAATATATGTAGTGAATGAGTATTTGTTGAATTATTTATTCAAAGTTTAATGAGGATGAATTATACTATTTCTCAAAATAAATAATGTTGAATTTGATTATCTTTTCAATAAATTGAGAGAAATTTGGGCATGATGAATTATAAATGTTAATTATAGAAACCACATATTTTCTAGCTAGATATTGCCATCTCAGTAATATCAATACATGTTTATTCATTATTCATTATTGAATCGTATAAAATTAAATATGCATTTAATTTTAGGCTTGTTTTTTCAAAGTGGGGTAGATGAAAATGTTGATATTTGACATTATTCAAAATTTTCATTGATACTGCCTTTGATACTTTTCAAGCCCCTTTTCATTTTTTTAATATGGTTGATATTTTTATTTTGGAATTAAAATACAACCATTGATAATCAATATTATCTTATAATCAATTTTTATTTCAATATATGGCCAAGTTTTTTGAGTTAAAACTTGATCTTGAGGACTTAAAAAATTATCAGGTGTAGGGTAGACACAGGTTGAAGCTGAAATTTAAGAAGGGATGGTAATTGATGATCATAAGTACCTAAAAATTCTCCATGGAAGGGATAAAAATTAATGTAATGATAAGTGTTTGATGAAACCCTAATCTTAGTTCATCACCATAGGACTCATTGGAATTGTATATGAATGCATTCCTATTGAAATATAAATGTATGATTATTCACATTGATAAATGTTAATAACATTTAAAACAAAATTTGTAAGTGGTTTAAATGATAATGTGTATTACTTGTGTGATATTCAAAATATCCAAACTCAAATGTACACACACACACACACACACACACACACACACACACACACACACACACACACACACACACACACACACACAGAGACACACAGACACACAGACACAGACACATGCTTATTTATTTTTATGGAATTGTTTAATTAATATATTTATTTTAAAAATAATTATATCTCTCTCTCTCTCTCTCTCTCTCTCTCTCACACACACACACACACACACACACACACACACACACACACTTATTTATTTTTATGGAATTGTTTAATTAATATAATTATTTTAAAAATAATTATATCACTTTTTAGGGAAATTCAAGTAGTCCAATTCATCTACCACTATGGAGAAGAGGTAGAGATCAAAGAGGAAGAATGGGAAAGGGTTGTAGTTTTGGCAAGACCAATCACTATTTGAGGTAAATCCCTTTAGGGATACTAATTGAAACAATTAGTCATTACCCTCATTCCTAAGTTATATTTATTAAGTAGAGGCATTGACACAATTATTATGTCCTTCTCATTACCAAACCTTGCATAAAGAAGATGAGTTGAAAAGTACTGGATGAAAATTTTGGTTATCAATGTTCTTAAAAGAATAGATTGAATATTAATGAAAAATACTATATATACCTTATGAGCATGAATTTTTAGGGTATATGGAAAAAATAATAAAATATTTGGGATAACATGATGCATAATAAAAAATAAATAGAGAATGTGGTGCATAGCCAATGAATAAGCCACCTCTTTTAGTATACAACCCTTTTAGATTTAATGGATGATAATATGTGATACAAACATAAACTATATCTGATGCAAGTTTGGGTCTATTTGTGTGAAAACTCATTAGTGTTGGATAAAAACATGTCAAGATAATGGAATTCCCATGCTACAATTCTATGTACATGAGTACCCCTTCATAATTTTAACTATGTTTGATGGGTATATGTTTAAAATGTCATAATATGGTTTATGTTAAATTTAATATGTAATTAGAGATAATATTGAGAAAGGGAATAAAGTGCACTAAATTATCGATTGCGCATACAATATTTAACTCTAATTTGATGATACAAGGGTAAATAGGGTTAACAATATAGAAATTATTAAACACAAGGGTGATAAATAGATATATAATAGGTTAATTAGTTTACAGACTTAGATCAATAATATTATAAATTTAAATAGGAAATAAAGTAAGGTAAATGGTGATAGAGTAGGAGGAAAAAAAGGAATAGAAAGTAGGTTTGAATGTGGATTCAAATAGGGAGAAGGGAGATGGAAATGGGTAGGGTCACCAATGTAGGGTGGAGCTCCTAGATCATCCATCATTGATGTAAAATACTTTATAAAATTACTTTATCATCAAAACCAATGAGGTTTTTGACAAGAAACATGGTGGATAATTAGACAATTCAGGAGTCAAATATTATTATTTTTGTGTGCAGGATAAGACGTCTTGGTCTAATAAACTTAAGGGAAAAAATTATAAGTAAAAGGAAATCCATATGGATGAAGAACTAGTGATTTATAAGGATGAGAAGGGTTTTCACATCAAAACCAAAAAATAATTAATGCAAAGAGCTTAAATAAGAATGGACTGTTCCCTTGTAGGAAAATTCCTTAGGGAGGACCTAATATCGATGTGTTTAAACATTAGGTAGAAAGGAAATAGAAGACGAAAGGAGATATTAAAATTTCAAATATGACTAATTGTTTTTTTCTAATCAAGTTGAATAATGTGGATGACTATGCATAAATCCTAGTAGGACCTTGATTTTTTAGCAAATCTAGGTTATTCATGAAGAATTGACAACTGAGATTTGATCCCAAGAAGGAGGATGCTAATATAATGCCTATTTGGTTTAGGCTTCCTAGACTCCTTTTTTTAGTTTTGGGAAGAAGATATTTTCATCTATGTGGCAAAGACATCTAGGTACCTAATTATAATTTATGAATCTACAAAGTCAAGAACCAGGTTTATACACACTAGTTTTTTTGTTAATGCCTTTGTTAATCAAGAACTTCCCACCTTTATTTATTTATATATCTCTTCAAGGGAATGGAAGAAAAAAATAGAGTTTGAGAAATTGACTTTGATTTGATCTAAATACAATAATCTAGGTTACTTAACCAATATCTACCCCTCTTCCATTAAAAATAAATCAAACCATGTGGTTTAGAAGGATAGGGGTACTTGGGAGAAGAGGGATTTGGGAAAATTGAAAGTTTTTTTTAAGATTTGGGAATCAAAGATAATATTATAAGACAAGGGAGATAAATCTAATCCCTAGGATCATCACTGTGTAGAAAAAAATGATAGACTCTTAAAAAGAAGGAAGGACAATTTTGGGAAAAGTCCAATATAAAATTGATATTATCTATATGCATGCTAGTGATATGTCAATCAATTTCAATTTTGGGAACAACAAGTCTAGAGACTAAAAATACTCAATAAAAAATGAAAATGTTCCTAGAGATGTAAGGTAGGGCAATGATGGAGATGGTAAAGAGATACACATATCTAAAAATAATAAGGACACACCATTTGATATTTCAAATGCATAGAGATAGGTTGGAGCTTCATATAGGTCAATTTCATAAAGGATAACTCTTTCTCAAATAAATATTTCTCTTCCCCTATAAATTTCAATAAATTTGATTATCTTATTTCAATAGATGAGGAAATCAACATGGATCCATAAATTTTAACTTGCTAAAAATAGGAATACAAAACTAATATGTATGATGCAAAAAAATTGATCATTTCCCATTCAAAATACATTGATTTGAATTCCAATCTATTAGAGGGTAAAAATTTTGGATAGTTTTTTTCTCCTTAAAGAATTAAAGACAAAGGATCCTAAACCCTATCTATGAATACCAAAAGAGGCATAAGAGTGGAAACAATTTGTTCACCTTAAAATAAAAAAAGAAATCCCAAAAAAGAATTCCTCATAAGAGTCACAGATGGAGAAGTAGAAGATCGGTCTCAAGAAACAATCCCTTTCAAAGGGGGAAAATTCAATCCAAAAGACATAAATAAAAGTGATTTCATGGAATATAAGAGGTATGAATGGTAACAATAAGCATATAGTTTTCAAAGCTTTTAGAAGGAGTCATATTCCTATAGTAGTTACTATCCAAGAAACTAAAAAATATTTTGAGGAGAATAAATGTAAGCTTTGGAAGGAAGCAAAAGGAGTGAGTGTTAGCTCTACTGAAGATTTTGATGGTTTAGCTGCATTTTAGAATACATTTTTTTTGGAAGGATATGTTGTGTGTAAATATAAGTATCATTTAGTAGTCCTCTTTACTATCAAAGAGGATGGATCTCTCTAGATATTATTAAATATTTGTGTACCTAACTCTCTAATTGGATGAAGAAATTTGTGGGAAGAGCTTTATATTTTTAGAAGAAATTATAAGGATTTTCTTTAGGTGATCATGAGAGATTTCAACATGCCTATATCACTAAATGAGATGAGAGGAGGTAATCTAACTTTTGTAGACATCATAGAAGATATGGCCTCTTTCATTTCATATTGTAACCTTCTAGATGTGGAATTAAGAAGATCCCATTTCACTTAGTCCAATAGAAGAATTGGACAAAATATAATTCAAGTAGATAGGGTGTTGGTTTCTATGGAGTAGATTATCCATAAGGATTTATTTTTATCTCCCTTACCAAGGATTGGATCAGACCCACAATCCATTGGAGCTGAATATAGAGAAAAAAAGGAAAGATCACCTTTTAGGATGAACACATGTGGTTTAAACATCCTAAGATTGAATATAACATTTTAGAATTATGGGCTCATGTGGTGTATGGGTTAGCTATGTATAGATTAGTTATTAAAATGAAGAATGTTAAGAAAAATATTAGAATCTAGAATAAAGAAGTATTTGTAAATTTTTTTTTTCAAAAGAGCATTTTGAGGGAATAACTATCCAATATTGAGGCTAATATGACTGTACATGGGTTAGACCCTCAAACTAGTTTGAAAGAGAAATAATTGCTCTATGGATATCATACTTTGGATAATAAAGAGGAAAGTTTTTGGATGCATAAATCTAAGACCATCTCATTAAGGGAAGATGATAGGAATACTAGATTTTTCTATTATCAAATTTAAAACATAGAGCTCATAATTATATTAGAGAAATCAAAATGAATTATGGGGAATTTTGTTCAGATAGGTTTCTCATTAAGGAAGAAAGTGTAAATTATTTTAAGAAACTCTTTGATGAAAATCCCATAACTAATGTAAGAATGGAATGATAAATTATGCATGTGATTCTAGAGTTGGTCATTGAAGAGGATAATTCTAATATTTTAGATCCAATATCTTTATATGAGGTTAAGTTGGTTATTTTCCTCTTAAACAAATACAATGCACCTAGCCCTAATGGTTATCCCATAGATTTTTTCAAGTGTTTTGGGAAATTATTAAAGAAGACTTGGTTGCAACATCTAATGAATTTATCTCCTCAGGGGAACTATTAAAAGAGTTAAATAAGTCCTTTATCATTCTTATCCCTAATAAGGAAGGAACTACTAGGTTTTTTTATTTTTAACCTATTAGCCTTTGCAACATGATATACAATATTTTCATGAAAATCATCTCTATTAGGATGTAGCCTGTTATAAAGAAAATCACAGATGTCTAACAAGGGGGTTTTATTTCAGGTAGACAAATTCAAGATGACATAATTATGGCTCATGAAACTTTGTACTCAATGGGAAAAAGCAACCAAGTAGGTATGGTGCTCAAGATTGACACAAACAAAGCCTATGATAGTTTGGATTGGAAATTTTTAGAAAGATTTAGATAACTCATAATAACATGCATATCTTTGTTCATATTTTCTTTTCTTATCAATGGGGTACCTAAAGGTTTTTTTAATAGTAAAAGGGGAATAAGGCAAGGTGATCGTTTATACCCATTCCTTATTATTATTATTATTATTATTATTATTATTATTATTATTATTATTATTATTATGGTTGAGTATTTTAATATATATGTATCAAAAACTCTTTGAGATGGAGTCTTAAAATGATTTCAACTAACTTAGAAAATGGATCCTTCTTTACATCAATAATTTGTTTATGATATTATTGTTATTGTTTAATTCTCTATGAGAGAGGCTAGATAATTAAAAATAATAATTTTGAATTATGAAACATCCTCAAATTAGAAAATTAATTTTGAGATAATCTCTCTTTACTTATTCTATAATCCTGTGATCAGATAAAATAAGATTTCTACTATTCTTGGTTTTCAAATTAAAGAATAGCCAACCACTTATCTTACAATGCCTATCTATCTTTGGTAAAAGCTTACCATCCATGGCATGTAACCCTTTATTAGGAAGATTTTATAAGATGTTGGCTAGTTGAAAAGGGTATATTTTAAATCAAACATGTAAGTTACAATTCATTAAGATAACTTTTCAAATCTTACCAATATACATTATGTATCTGTTGATGTTTCCCAAGATTATAGTAGAAAAAATTGAAAAGATTTAGATAATATTTATATGAGAAGGCTCAAAAGAGAAAAATATATTACATTTGGTGGCTTGGGATAGGGTGTGCACCTCTAAATTTAATGAGGGATTAAGTCTAAGGAGACTAAGGTGGATGAATAAATCTCTAGTCACCAAATTGGCTTGGTAATTCATAACTCATTCTACTCATTAGGATAGGATTTTTCAGGCTAAGTACTTAGAATCGAGAGATGCTTTATGTTTTTTAGATGAAGTTTAGTTTGTTAAAGGTTCCATTTTTTGGAATTTCATGATGACCACTAAACATAATATCATCAATGGTTGAAAATGGAGAATAAGTAATGGATTAAAAGTGATATTTTGGGAAGATGCATTGTTATTATATCAACCCCTTATTACCATAGAACCTTAGAATCAAATTGGCTCAGTCATCAAAAATGTTCAAGTGTCTAAAATATAGGATTATCTCCAAGTTTATGAGGAATGTAGAAGCTAAAAATGAAATAAAAATGATAACCTTGAATATTAAGGTAAGGTAATTCTTGAAAAACTAAATTTTATTCTCAAGAACATCCACATTTAAAACATTATACAAGAGGATGAATTGATTTTGAAAAACTCCTTTAACATAAATTATAGTGTGAAATATGGTTAAAATATAATCTCTCTTATGAATAGAGATGATATTCCTTGGTATACGCTATGGCATAATATTATTATACCTAAGATAAATATATTTATATGGTTGGATGAGTAAAATAAGATATTAACAATTGATAATATTAGGAAAAGGGGCTTGATCCTTGTGAATATATGACCTATTTATGAGAATGATAATGAAATGGGTGACCATTTATTGATTAGTTGCACTTACGCTCATAAAATTTAGAGTATGATCCTAGAAAAATTTCAAATTAATTGGGTGCATCCTCTTTCTCTTTTATACTTATGTATGTCATTGACTCTTTCCCCTTTTTATAATGAGAATGTGAGAAATATGTGGCATTTATCTTTTCCTCAGGGAGAGAAACAATATGGTGTTCATAGACAATAAGTGTTATAGTTAAAAAGTGGGCACAAATATCTATGAAACTATTTTTCAAAAAATTAAAGTTAGACCACCTAACAAATCCAATAAAATGATGAAAGAGGAGATGAAGATTACAAATAATTGGTAGATAAAGGCCCAAAATGGAATTGTAAATGATTTAAGAGATAAAGTAATAAAAAACACAAGGTGGAGTGACCCATCCCCTATTTGGGTAAAATTCAAGTTCGATGGTGTATCTATTACTTTATAATGTTTCTATAGGCTAGAGATTTTTATTAGCATTTCCTTCATTTATATCTACCAACACATTCTCTAATTGGAGCTAAGTGACTTGAAAGATCTACAACCATCACCATTTTGAAAAGTTTTATGCAGAAGCTTATGATTCGATGAGTATCTGGTATAATCTAAATAATAATTTCTTATGTTTTCCATCTATTCACCTCTGGCTATAGACAAGTCAAATCTTGGGCTCTATTGATACAAAACTAGGAAGTGTCGAAGTCATGAAATCCATATCATCAATCAAGATCATATTTACAACATCGATAAACCAAAACTTATCCATACATGCAAGTATTTTTAGCCATGTGGTTTAGTTAGTATATTATAAGTGTCATGTTACATTTAATTTCTAATCATAGATAATAACTATATTAAAAATTAAGTCGATAGTTTAGATTTTGTTAATAAATTTTATTATCTATAGTTTATATGCTAATGCTATTTTTAGAATCTAGAATTATTTGAGTGTCCTTTTTAAGTTTGGTCTATATAAATAGATTTGTAATTAAATTATTATTACAAATAGAATTTGGTTTTGTAGTGTCAATAATATGTATTTATGTATTTTATTTAATAAAGTCAATATAGAATCTAAAGTCAAATTTTTGATCATCATTATCAAAATTAAAAATGAGTCAAAAGTATGTCAAAATCAAAATCAATTATTTAAGGATGTAATATCAGGCAACCCCAACATCTTGAGTCATATGTAAAAAGTGTCAGTATTATGGGGGGATTTGTTCTCAAAAAATTTATACACTTGAGTTTCATCAACACAACAGTTGAGTAAGCAATGACCGATTGGAGGATGGAGGCACAGGATGATGGAGTCCATTCAAGCCTCTCGCAAGCCACTAGTAAAGTGGCCACTTCAAACTTAGTGGCACATTTTTATGGTGTGTGTTAATAAGAACATAAGCACATTCTTATTTGCATGCATTTTATTATTTCATTGGTTTGTAAATAAACCCCTTTGTAGATATTTTGAAAAAAATCATATTTTCATAAAACTCATTTTTGGGGAGTAGGAGAAGATTTCAAGGTAAAATAGGGGATGGTTATCTAGTTAGTACCAAGATTGTGGATCTTGGAGATTCAAAATCTGGGCACCCAAGGAGGAAGGGAAAGTCTCATAGGAACCTAAAGAAGAAGGTATTAGTCATACATAATTTGGCTTGTCACTATGCCTTTACGAGAGTAAATAGATAATATATAGAGTAACTAGTCTAGTCAACACTTTCAAGAGGTGGTTAAATCTTTTGAGAATGTGATTTTATTCCATGTACCATCTTTTGAGAATGTGATTTTACGAGAGTAAATAGATACATGGAATAAAAGGAGTAATAATTATTCATGGGCACCAAGGTGGTATAGTGATGATCATAAATTAAATTAGAGTAGCACATTAGAATTTGGAAATAAGGTTGGAAAGCTTGTTAACACAGGAAAATGCACCCTATGACAGGAAGTCGAGCTCCTGTCTTCTCCTCACATGGAAACTCCCCTCTCACCTGTGGGACTGGCGAAGCTGGAGGGGAGAGTCTCTAGATAAGGGCTAGCTCCCTTTGATGCATCATGTTTGTTTCAGCAAGTGCTAATATATATATATATATATATATATATATATATATATATATATATATATATATATATATATATATATATATATATATATGTAGCTATATAAAATGGGGGGATGAAAAGGGAGGAAGATGCAGGAAAACAAACTAATCTAAGGAGGTGATACACCAAAATGAAATGACCTTCTCGCATCCACTCTCAAAACTAGACAAAACAACAAACATACACTTCACACTTGCAAAAGAAACAGTCTGCAAACTTAACAGGGAGGTTTAAATGAAAATAAAAAAAAATAGAGGTTCAACAAAGGTGTTGTGAGAGGCACTCTATAAATAATCCCTTTTATTTCTGCACCCCAAATAGAACTCTTCTTCTGTCAGCTGTAGATTGCACCTTGTAGATAACTGGTGTGTTGGTGTTGAACCTATGAGAGCATCAAAAGACAATGACTAAACACTGATTAAAACTCAGGACACACACAAGATATCTATCCAAGAAGAGGTAAAATATATGCTTATAGATTTAGGTAGAAATTTTAGCAGGGCTGCACCTTGTAAAATTGTGGAAGATCCCTTTACAAATGACAAGTTCACAATATATATGGAAAAGAAAGGAGGCTCATTTGGTGTTCCTTGTTTACAAGTGGCATACGTGCTCTCTCATTAGGAAGAACAAGTCGTTTAAAACATTAATGAACTACCCTTTTGTCTACTCAAAATCTACTTTTTCGAGGTCAGATACATGGTTTGTCCACCCATTAAATGTAAAATGGAGAAAACCAATTGCTTTACTAGCTATTTGCATCCTTTCTTGATTAATTTGCAGGAACTATTTCACCTGCCAGTGTCAATTCTCAAATGGTGCCACTTAGACTAACTGCTTACTCATTCCATGCTTATCTCCTTGTCTTTTCTCAATTTTTTCTCATCTAGCTCCTTTGGCCCCTTGGGGTGAACATTTAAGCAGGTCACTACATTTTTGGTCTCCTAAATAACACTCTTTCACTTGAAAGCAAACAACCATTTCATTTTATCAAATTTGACGTCCCTGCGGCCATCATGCTTTGAACACCAACATATATTTCACCTTCTTGAATTTGATGACTTCCTAAATGTCACCACTTTGAAAACAAATAGCTATACTTTTTTGCTAAACTTGACGTCCACCAGGACGTCATCAGGTCCTTTGCTGGCTTCAGGCCTTCTTTATTTCTTCGCAGGCATCTTCCTTTGTTATTTCACTTCGGCACCTTCTTGAAGGGAAGGTGACCCTTTGTCCTTCAAAATGTTCCTTTTGTCTTTGGGCCAAAATTCCCCTGCAAGGACACCTAACCTTTGGGGTCCTTCGGTAGATCCCTTTGTTGCTTGGACTACCTCCTGAGTTCTCGCAGACAAATTCTCTGCAGACAATTTCCCTGGGTCGCTTTGACTGTGTGTTTTCTGTGGACAAATTGTCTGCGGACATTTCCCACAGACAAATTGTCTACAGAAATTTTGTCTAGCCTTTGCTTGAAACTTTGGTATATGCATCTTGAATTCCTTCAGACAAAAAGCCTGAAAGAATTTAGGACTTAGTCAATTTTCAAACCAGATTGAACTTTAAACAAATTTGAACTCACCCGACATTTCCTTTGCAAATGTTGGAGTGCCTACCCTCCGAAAGGGCATTTTGACTTGAAGACTCCCCTTCAGCCAAGGGCATACCCTTGAACCAAGCCGTTAAACCAAAATGGTTCAACGGTTCAAAGGTTCAACCAAGCGTGCCGATGAACCAATGCCGATGAACTTCTATTGAACCGAACCCATTGAACTTATGTCTTGAACCAAGTACATTGAACCAAAAATTGGTTCAATGGTTCAATGATACAAAGGTTCAATGCTATTGAAATGAGATGCTTGAACCGAACGATGAACCCTTTGAACCAAAAGCCATCGAAGCACTTGAACCAGGGCATGGACAAAACATGTTGAACTTGAACAACCTGAAAGTGACTAGCATGAATAACAAGGGAGGAAGGGGACCAAAATATTTTGCCTGTGGGTAAAATTTGGTCAACAAAGCTATCACCTAACATGATCACATACAGGTGGTTAGATGACTAAGTCTGGAGACAAGTGTGAAATGATTTGAATCACATTCATTATTTGGTTTTTTCCTATGTTTCAAGGATAAAACATGTCAAGGAGGGAAGGAATGATTTGTACCTAGGGATATTATATATTAATGTAGATGGATTGATGGAGATACTAACATGTGGCACACATCCCCATTAGTTAGTTATATGGGTCCAATATATTAGGATAATTGATTAACTTGTAAAATTAGTGAATTAGGTAATGGTCAGCCTACATTGGGATTAGGAGGTTACCCATCCATTTTTAGTTAGATAAAGGTTTATATAAAGGAGATGATTATCATTATAAAGGAATTAAGTAAGCATTGAACATTATATTTTAAGAGTATATTGGAGGTTATCCCATCGAAGAGACATTTTGGAGTTATTCCTTTTTAAAGGAGTATTTTATGGTGTTGCCCTATCTTAAGGATGATTATTCTATTTCTACATATATTGAGTATTTGGGGTATCTTGGCCAACCTATATATTATATTTTGAGTTGATCTATATTATATTCTACATATTTGAATTATTATAAGTGTGGATCATAACAATGTCCAACTATCCAAGTAAGATATAGAGCCATTAGAATCAAATGTAAATAGATGAATAAACAAATTCAAACCAATACTTTAATCCTAAAGCTAATGGCTCTAAACCACGATTAAACAGATATAAAAAATAAGAAGATTGGACTAAGATTACCTTAAAATCATAATTTTTAAATTATGTTGGAATAATAGTGGATGTTAATGATGAATTCAAAGACTTAGATTGGTATGGATTCAATAGATACTTGAGATTTCTAGTTGATTATGTGGGCATGAAGATTTTATGAATTTATGAGTTGGTTTCTATAGAGGAGTGAAGTTGTTTATATATAATATGGAGGGAAGAATCAATTCTTGGAATTCAAATTTATATTGTGAAGATATATGTTGGAGGATTATCCAAGGAGTTTAAAATTCCTTGGAACCATCTAGATTTAGAGGATTATAGAGAGGAAGGGTGAGAATAGAGAGGATTCTAGAATTTGATAATTCTAGAATCCTCTTAGGGGTTAATTAGGATCAGGTAAGGGATTAAATAGGGATTAGGTAGGGGATTAAATAGTGATTAGGTGGGTAATTAGAGACTAGGGGTGGAGGAGAGCCTAATAATAGGCCTAATAGGTGGGTAGGTTGGCCATGAGAATTTTAAATTCCCAAATAATGGATAAGATAGATTAGGATAGGATTAAGATATGATTAGAGGAATTAATGAGCAAGTGGGATAGGACTAAGGTTATAAAATGAAGAGGAATAAAAGGGGATGTTAGATAAAATATTAGAAAGGGGTGATATTAGGATTAAATTAGAGAGGATAAATTAGATAAGTATAATTAGTGTTCACTAATAGTAATATTAATGACATTAAATGAAGCAAGCGAATTTAGATGCATAAATTTTTCCCCACTTTGAAATGGCATTGTGAGTGGATGAAGTGGAGTGAGTAATGGTGTTTAAAATTAAAAACATGTCATATATGAATGTTAGTGGATGTTATTAGTGGATATGATGCCCCCTCAAAAGAAAATATGGGGAATAATGATACATAAGGACACTCAAAAGAAGAAAATATGGGTGGGAGGAGATGGAGAGACAAGGGGATAGGATGCTATATGTGAGATACAAGATGAAGAAGATGAATTCAAATTGAGAAATAAACTACATATTGATGATTCCCCTAAAAAATAAACATGCACAGGGAGTAGAGATGACTTTTTCATAGTTTTTGACACATCCCAAAGGGGATTCAAGCATAACATGATGATGATAGGATTAAAAGGCCACAAGATTTAGATATATCCTAAACAAAGACACATGCAAGGGAGAGATATAGGCTAGGATAAGATGATGATTTGAGAATATTAATGATGAGTGTATCTCAAAGATAAAATTGATTTAGATGATGAAGGAGATGAAAATACAAATGTGGTAATCAAGTGATCGAAAGACATATGGGAATAATTAGACTAAAATTCAAATAAATGAGCCATAATGTGATTAATGGAAATGATGCCCCTAGGAAGGACATATGAAAGGGAGAAATAGATGATAAATTTACCAATAAGGGATGATGAATGGAATAAAAGATGGATGTTGGTATATTTATTAGGCCTAATCGATAGGTGTGGATGATTAATAAAAATATTAGGGAGAGGATTGTGAGGATGGTGATTGATTAGTCATTGATATTATAGATTAAGGATTTTGAATGTTGCAAAGATGATGAAAGATAAGATAAATGTGATAATGAATGATTACTAAAGAGGTAAGAGTGTGGTTGAGATATCTTTGGGCAGTAAAAAGTGGCCAAGTGCTACCTACATAGTCTTAGGAGACTTCAGGATGATGTAGTTCTAACTAAATGATAAGCAATGAGAGAGACAAGAGGATGAGGATGATGATGATGATGATGATGATGATGGGTGTTATAAATGTTATTGGGTAGATTATGATGTGAGTTAGATCAAATTAAATGATTTTGGAGATGATATGTTAGATGTTGATGACTAGAGAGATGATAGATAAAGGCTTACTTGGATATTAGACGAAAGGGTTGGGATGATCAATTTAATGATGAGATAAGGATTATGATTAGATGATCAAGCCATTATAACTATCATAAGGCTCATAATATTCTAATAAATTCATTAAATATATCATTTGGTAGTATGCCCCATGATATAAGTATGACCAAGGGGAAGTTATGCCAAAGTATATGAACAAATAGTGAACTTTACATCATTAAGGGAACTAAAAAACATCATTGTAGCTTTGGTAACCTCATATCATCCTTGTTTATTTCCCAATAGACAAAAAAAGACACAATACAAAAAAGATATATACATGTTAAAGATAATCAAATATTTACATGATAAAAGACATGTAATCAAACCAAACAGAACAAGTAACACACATAAGTATCTACATGCAATGTCATGGCGCATTGTCTAATGGCCTAAATTATAGACATCAGGATGATTGATTAGGTGATGATATGGATTAAGATGGATCATGATGTCATTACAAACTTAGGGTAGACTTGAATTTGATGAGGATGAGGGTTAAGATAAAGATATGAATGTGGATATATATTTTGAACTAGATGAGGGACTTTGATGAGGATATGAATTTATGACTTGGATTAGGATATTGATATGAGAGACATAATACTAAGTGATTACAAGTGAGACTAGGTCAATGCTAACTCGATATAAACTAGATTTACCCCTAGTTTAGAATAGGAGGATAGATAACATGATTGTGAAATATGAAAGGTACGGAGACAGATGCAACTAGTGAAAAATGCATAAGAAAAGACATCATGGAATATTTTTGGATTTTTTTTAAATTTTATGATTTTTAGGGTTTTTGGAATATTTCAATTTTTAGGGATTTTTGGAAATATGTATTTACACTATACAAATGGGGTTACTGGCAAATGGAATACGAAGATAAAAAACCAAGATGAGGATGGATGGAATGATGAATAGGATGAAAAAATGATGAGGGTGATGTGGAAAAGCGGATGAGGACCAAGGAAGTAGAAACTAGGGATTTTAATGACCACATCATGAATGAACCAAATTTTTAGTTTCTTAAGTTTCCATTGAAAGATATGCCAAGATTATTTAAGAACATCTTTCAATACATATTCAACACCCTTACGGAGGCCAAGATAAGAAGGAATGATATGATGGAAGATGATGGATAAAAATAATGATATGGATGTGAGAGAGGGGATTTACAAGGGATATAAATTGATGGATTTTTCCCCTAAGTGTTGAGGTGTAATGTGGATAATAGATTATTTTACCATGATGATAGAAATAGGTTTTCATCATGGTACTTGCCCAAGCCATCAAAATACTATTTTTCACTATTAAATAAATTATTTGTATTTTTTCATTTTTTTGACCTTTTTAACTTTTTTTTGACTTTTGAGCATCTCAATTTATTAGATATGGCTAGGAGATGCAAGAATGATAACACTATTTGGATTTTTAGCCAACACCTATTCTATAAATGTGTGATGTTAGGACCATGTTATCACCACTAGATGTATTAATTTACTCATGACCTTTAGTGATTTTTGATAGTGACCCCTTTAGATATCTAGACCATGTGTCTTCATCACCCCTAAAAGAGACAATGTTGCTTTGGTGGGTGATGTGAGGCATGTGTTGGATTATATATTGATGTTGATGTAGGTATATTGGAATAGAATGAATGATAGGATCATGATAAGATAGTGTGATGGGTGATGGAGGATTAAGACTAGTAGTCATACACATCATTGGAAATGTTGAACATTCTATATTGAATTGGTGCCATGTGACAAAATATTATGAGAAATCTAAGATGATTTGATTTTGTGATTCATCTTTGATTTGATCATTTGATGGATTATCAACCATGTTAATAATGATTTTGAATTTATTTGGATTTGTTGATTGGATTTGACTGACTTCCCCATGGTGCCTAATTTTGGGATTCAACAGGGGATATTGAGTTTTGACTTGATAGATGATTACTTTGAATTCAACATTCCCCTAGTGCCTAATTTTGGGCTTCACTAGGGAAAGACATTTTTTGATTAGGATAATGATTTTAATCTTCTTGATTTTTATTTATGGGACCAAGGGTGATTTTATCATGATTTATGACTTTTGGAATATGGTTTTAGACCTCTACATTTATAGAACTTGTTATATTACTTGGGAAAGAGTCCAATGATGTATGTTCTTATTCATCCTTATCAAGGGTGGTGATTGAATGATCATTAATATGAGGAAAAGGATCTATGATAGATGAAGGTAGTGGAGATGGTATGATGATGTCAATGAGGTATGATAGGGCAACCTGACCCTGATAGGGGTTCCTCTAATACCTAATTTTGACATTAGAGAAAATATCCTTAAGATCAATAAATAGATCACTAAGACTAAATATAGTATACATATCCAAAGTAAGATTAGATTCACCCTAGTAATATTCAATAGATATAGATTACAAGATTTTTGTTATGACTTCATCATCCTAGTTGGGATCTAAAGGTATGCCTGGTAATGTATTAGAGGTATCTAGATTAGAGGTATCCTAAAAAATATAGGCAATATTAGAATTTGCTATAATAGTGATGGTGTATAATGTTCTTGATGAGGAATCTAATTCATATACTGGTTTCAAACATGATCATGATGCATATAAGACATGTGTTG
>JARHVA010000705.1:1617500-1875000 GCA_037957365.1 Torreya grandis | reverse complement strand
ATTTGAGAACAATGGATTAAATCATGTAGTTTAAAACCAAAATGTCCAACTACCTAAGTAATATCTAGATCCATTAGAATCAAATGTAAATAGATGAATAAATAAATTCGAACCAACACTTTAAACCTAAATCTAGTTATTTTAAACCATGATTAAATAGATACCAAAAACAAGAAGATTAGATTGAGATTACCTTAGACTCAAAATTTTGAGATTATGTTAGCATAATCATGGATGTTGATGATGGATTCAAAGACTTATATTGGCATGGATTCAATAGATGCTTGATATTTCTAGTTGATTATGTGGGCATGAATACTTTATGGATTCATGAGTTGGTTTATATGGAGGAGTGAAGTTGTTTATATAGAATATAGAGGGAAGAATCAATGGTTGGAATTTAAAATTAGATTTTGGAGATCTATGGTGGAAGATTATCTAAGAAATTTAAAATTCTTTGGAAGCCTCTAGATTTAGAAGCTTCTAGAGAGGAAGGGTGAGAATAGAGAGGATTTTAAAATTGGAGAATTATAGAATCTTATTAGGGGTTAATTAAAATTAGGTAGGGGATTATAAAGGTATTAGGTGGGTAATTAGGGACTAGGGGTGTAAGAGAGCCTAAGAATAGGCCTAATAAGTGGGTAGGTGGGCCATGAGAATTTTAAATTCCAAAATAATGGATAAGATAGATTAGGATATGATTAAAGAGATGATTAGAGGAATTAATGAAGAAGTGAGACAAGACTAAGATTATTAAATGAATATGAATGAAGGGAGATATTGGATACATGATTAGAAAAGGGTGATATTAGGATGAAATTAAAGATGATAAATTAGATAAGAAGAATTAGTGTCGAATAATAGTAGTATTAGTGACATTAAATGAAGTGATAAAATTTAGATGTATTTTATTATTTAATACAAAATAACAATATGGATGATGCTCATGCATTATATTATATGCATATTAGTATTTGTATCACCTTATAGGATGTGGAGGAGGTAATTTGATAAATTTTTATTGAATCATTTCTCTTAGGATTTCACTTGGACTCTTAGTAGTCTTTTGATCAATTTTTGAACCACTTATTTCATATGTATTTTTTTTATAGATTTTATTTTGGATGTGAAATATTATGAGGTACAACATTGGTAGATGAGGATACAAATAAATGATTAACACTATTATGTTTTTGATTATGTATGTATTTTATATAATTTTCAAATAATGTGATATTCAAATTGAATTTATTTTTCCACTATTTTATTGAGTTTCTTATAAAGATGATTTGATATTTTAAAGCTTCATAAGCACAAATCCTAGGTACCTTAGATTGAATATGCATATATACACCATATATCTTACCCCTTTAAGGAGTGATATAATGGACCTATTTAGAGGGATGGTACTTATCACCCTCCTTAAGATTAAGAGGAAGAGGCTCAATAATATTTGAATAAGAGTTGTAAAGAGGGATTAAATTCTAATTTTGGTTTGAAACCCTCTCACTATATTGATGAAGTCAGTTATTACTTTTAATAGATTTCATCATAGATGAAATCAAACAATTAACAACTACCATTATGTATTGTAAAGTGAAGTAGCTAAGATATATATCCATATTAAACATATTTATATAAAAAGGGGAAATTTTTATTTTTAAAATTTTAAACACTTTGAAATTAGAGTTCAAAAAATAGAAAATCAGAAAGAAAAAACCCTATATTAGATTTATTTTTCATTCACAGTCATATTCACCAAATTTTTAACCCTAAAATATAAATTAGGAAATCTAAGGTTATAGGTATAGAGATATCCTAGGGCATAAGGGTGATAAACTATATCTATAGTAGGACAATTAATTTACAAACTTAGATAAACATACACCAAATATTTTAGGTTGAGATATGCTAAAAATAGAAACTAAAAATATGATAGATACTAAAATGATAATTAAAAAAATATTCTTAAATAATTATTATTTTAATAAAAATATTGATTTGGAATGTGAAGGAATCAAATTAGAAGTAGATTCTAGAACTACCTTTAAATTCTAGATTAAACACTTTTATAACCTCAGACACTTGTATTGACCTTAGATGGTTGTATCAATGCTTATATCTAACCTAAATTGAAGTGTCATATAAATAATACTTATTGGATCTATATCTGACCACTTAGAATATTTTTTTTTATGTCTCCTTCACTTTGGTGTGCTCAAATCTAGATCATGGGTTATCTCTCCTTGTCAAATAACAAAACCCTATTTCTTCATATTCATAGTGGATATGATAAAAATGAGTTAGTGGATACATGGTATCTAACTACACTAAAGAAAATTTGATTTATGAGTGTTTCCTACATAACCAATACTCTGAATAAAGCCTTAGACTTATGCATTTATCCCCTATGTGTTTGGTTGTGTGTGCATAAGGATGTATTGTGTGATAAGATAGTACATAGAGTGACCTAGATTATAACTTAGAAAATGTGGCTCATGTGATTCTCCTTCAATAATTTAGAATTTTAGATGTTTTGTACCTATCTATGATATGGAAATAGGGGAAAATAGGGAAGTTTTTCTCACTTGAGTTCTTGATTGAATGATTTTTGTATGTTTTCTTGTGAGAGATAAGAAGCTTTTAGGTGAAGAATGAATGAGGATTGATCATGCATATATAAAAATTCATTTGTAGAATATCTCACATTAAATCACTTAGTTCAACCATAAGAATACATTTCATTTGTAAATTGGATGAATTTAGGGCACTGTATACTTGCATTAGAATAAGACACTAGTGTTGATTTAGGCATCTGACTAGAATGCAAGTGTCTAGAAAGATGGAAAATAAGCATAGGTCCTATTGGTTGAATATTTTGTCGATCAACAAACTGATAAACACAATAGGTCTGATCAGCAATAGTAGGAAGATTAGTCATCCAAATGTGTAGGTTTACCACATCAGAAGGGGACTGATCTCTCCTCTCATCAAGGGGAGGTTCCCTGTAGGTATGATATATATATATATATATATATAGAAAATAATACTCAGGGGTAGGATGAACCATCCATCTCTCCTTTTTCAGAGATGATGCATACAAATCAAAGGAAAAACTCAATGAAAATAATAGACAACACTCCTCTTCTTTCATAAGTACTATTCAACAAACCACAAGAATAATCCTAGTAGTAAATGTGAAATGTAACAAAGGATGTAATAACCAGCAAATCTAGATGCAACACAAAGTCTCCTCCTGAATTTCTCAAGAGTAAGATATGAAGGACAATGAGGACACAAAGTCATCCCAAAGTTATTTACATAGAAATGAAAAGAAAACACACTAAAGGCAATTATGGGGGCACAAAGTCTAACCACACTTGACTCTTAAGGACACCTTGTTGACTTCTGTCACTAATTCTACTTGTTGAATTAAAGAAACAAAAAATATATTGAAGAAAAAGACAAAAGAATAGTTTCCTCAACAATAAAGATATTATAGCACAAAGTCTGAAAAGTCACTTTCTTTCTTATTCTAGTAACAAAATATGATCAGCAATCTGAGCTCAAAGTCTTAGTAATGCCTTACAATTTGGGCAGAGTTTCGTTCTCATTGTCAAAAAAGAGATCCCTATTATAATAGAAGAGAGTCCCTTATATAGCATCTTCAAGAAGGACTCAGGAATAGTAATACATCATTTTGCATTAGAATCTGTTAAGAAGACACGCTAGAACTTAGGGGTGTTTTACCCATTTGATTTTATCAATGCAGGGAAACAAGTCGCACTTATTGAAAGTTTACAAATTTCAATGTCCACCTAGCGATCTGATCTTATCTTCATCGTTCCTCCTTTTTTGGTTAATTGAATCAGGTCCTAGATTTAGTTTGTTATTTTGTTCCTTCCCCACTTTTTATTGGTCTTGGCCTTGAAATCTATGAATGTATTTTGCTCTATATGTTCAAAGGATCAATAGCTAATTTACTGTGTTGAATTTGACATTTTTGGGTGCGTCATTCCTTTATCCTCTTTCGGATTTTCTATTTGGCACTTTTCTAGATTGAACTTTCCCTTTTAGGCTATGGCTTTGAAAATATCCTTGAATGACCTTCGGGCTTCTTGTTTTACATCCTTCCCAAAGGGAAGGTGACCCTTTGGCTTCAAGAAGTGCCCTTTAATTTGGTAGCTGAGAGTCCCCCGCAAGGGCACCTACCCTTTGGGGTCCTTCGGTGGCCCTTCGTAAATTCCCTCAGGCTTTTCCCTAGGCTTTTCCCTATGGACAATTCTTAGTCTT
The DNA here is from genome assembly GCA_037957365.1 of Torreya grandis. Classification (NCBI taxonomy): domain Eukaryota; kingdom Viridiplantae; phylum Streptophyta; class Pinopsida; order Cupressales; family Taxaceae; genus Torreya; species Torreya grandis. Next base: position 1,870,707 of record JARHVA010000705.1, on the reverse strand, counting down.
TTTGAATTCTAAAAGAATTACCTTTGCAAATGACCCTTTCGAAGGGTACTTTCATTGATCAAGTGTCCTTCGCAAGGACACTTGTCCTTCAGGAGACTTTTTCCTTTTGCATTAAACTGCCCCTTTGAACTTTGGGGATGAACTAGCTGTTGAATTGAGTTTTGGTTTAATGGTTAAAACAAAGCCTTGAACTAACTGACAAACCATTTTATTGAACCAAAGAATGAATTAAATCATTGAAACAAAGCAGATGAACCAAATGTTGAAACAAAACATTGAACCCACCTTTGAACCATTTGATGTTGAACCAAAGGATGAACCAAACGTTGAACCTACTACTAATGCTTGCCGATGGAGATTTTTATTTAAACCAAGGTGATGAACCAATTCCTAAAATTACCAATTGTTAGAAACTGATTCTTATGATTGAACCCACCTATAGAAGCTGTGAATCCCATTGAACTTGTAGAAATGAGCCTGGTTGTAGAGTCTGTAGAAACCAAGTCCATAGTTTTCTCTAACCTTGAAAGAGTCTGTAGATTTCTAAAAAGCTTGAAAAATGAGGAATTTGAATACCCAATACAAATTTTGGAAAGGGAAGAGATAATTTTGGTATGTAGGACCAAAATAGTTCAAATGTTGTCCCAAAAATAGCTGATATTTTTGGGGGACAACAGCTGGCTCCAGTTGGGGAAATTTTGTCAATTGTAAAAAGAATTGAAAGGAGTAGAATCTAGAATCTCTAGTGACTTCAAGTATTCCATTAGGATACAAAGTCATGCTACCCAAAAATTAAAGGCATCAAAAATAGAAACAAACAAAACGAAATAGAATTAAAAACTATATAAATATACATATACACATATGCAATGATCTAATACTTCAAGAATTGAAGTATTTCAAATGCTAATTCTTAAGAGATAGTGAAAATAGTGTGCCATCTTGGTAAACCAACAAGAAGACATTTTGTCCCCAAAAATGGTGACGGGCGAATGGAGCTCTCCACCAAGAAACCAATTTTTTACGTCTTCCTCTTGGTCTTTCCTTCTTTTTGCTATGTGGCAGGACGTGGTCTTCAAATTGAAAAACATAACTCCTTGCTCTCCCTGTGAAGGGTTCCTTTGCCTAATTTTTATTTGTAGCAACATGGTCCATTACCATAATTGGTTGTTCTTCTAGTTTAGTCTAGCATATGATTGGATTGTCCATATCAAACTCTTGACAAACTATCAGATTAACATCTCCTTTGATGTGAAGGAGTTTGACTTCTTCATCTTGAGCAATCTTAAATTTAAGCAACAAAGATTCACAACTAGCTATGTTGTGGGTGTTGTTGACTTACAAATTGCATGAAGGAATAATATCTCCTTTAGGAGATATTAACATAGTTCTAACTTCATCATTGGTGGAAGAATTGCTGTCATTATCAGAAGCTGATCTCCTATTAGATTTCTCTTCATTATAGATGGAAGATCCTTCCTTGTTTATACTGCATCCTACCAATTCTTTTAAAGTCTTATTTGGATCAATTCTTGGATTGTCAGCTATAGGAATTTCATCTATAGAAACATGAACATCCTCTGTGGTAAATAAATAATTACCCCTACCTGAAGACTTAGACAGAATTTGTGATGCAGGGGTTGATGTTTGGGTGACCACATATTTTGTCTCAGATAGGTCCACATTTAGTTCTCCATCAATGTCCAATTGTTCAGGATTGACTTGCAGGGATTCAAACTCAGTCATTTGAATTTTGGATTCCTTGACATGATCAATCATATCAAATAAATAGAATGGATTTGGAAGAGAGGATGGGAGTTCATCCTTTTGATTTTTGAGAGGGGAAGGACTAGTTTTTGAAGCTAAAGTAGAAGGTACAGAGATGTTTGATGTACTTACTTCTTTGGTAATCACCAAGTCCTTTGATTGAAAAGGAAGAGAGGTTCTCTACTTCGCAATTGAAATTGTTGTTTGGGGTCACTCCTCTATCTTCTCTTTGTTAGCCTGCTGGGCTAACTGATTCTAGGACTAGGTGAATACTGCATATGATCCTTTGATTGCTTCACCTTCACTTCTAGATTCATCCTGGTAATTTAGGAAACCAATGTGGGAGTCACCAACTGATTCTTCTAAATTCTCCCTGAAGAGATCAATGCCATTTTCTTGCTCTAACTCAAGTTGGAAATAGGAAACATGCTCTATTTCTAGCTATCCAACTACTGTTTTTGTTGGATGTGCTTCAAAGGTAGGATTCCTTTGTGGAGGAAGAAGATTATTTTGTTACCCTTGACTTTTGGTAGCATTGCCTTGATATGGCTCATTAGGGAATGTCCTCCTTGATATATCTTTATATAGAGGGGCAGAAGACATACTTTGTGCCATTTGCATTTTCAAGGCTAGCAATTTATTTGCTAGCTTTTGTACCATTGGATTAGTGGTGCATGTAGATGTATATTTAGAAAAAGATGAGGATCTATTTTTGTTTGGACCTCTTCTTATCTTCCATACTAAGATGAGATCATCTTCTACCTCAGTGGCCAAAAGTTGAGCTGCAACAAGATCTATTTAACTAGCACGTCTCAAAAGAAAACTGACTTTAGGTAACTGAGAATTAATGAAAAAGCATTTTAGATTCTTAGTTGTAGGTCGAACTATTATAGGGATTTTATTCTTAGTTTGTCAAATTTGGCTATGAAATCCCTCATAGGCTCATGAGGCTCTTTTTTCATCTAAGTGAGCTAGGACAACAAGGCATGTGCATCTTCTGTAGGCTTGAAGCTTGCTTCAAACTTGGCTTTAAGTGTATTCTAGTTAGTCATTGATCCAACTTGCAGATGGTAAAACTAGTCTGCAATAACACCTTGTAGTGTCTCCACAAAAAGCCTAACTACCACATCTTCAAATTCCACCCCTATCACACCATAGGATATGGTGAAGGCTGTAATGTGTTCATTAGGGTGGACTCTTCCATCACCAAAGAATTTGGGGAAATTCTTCCTTGAACTGAGTGGTAGCTCATGCAGGGGTGGAGTTAGATTAAGTGGGCCAAATGAATTACCCTAAGGGCCTTGAATTGCCATGATCAAATTATGAACAATAGGAATAACACATCTAAGTGGAGTTGCTAGATTATAGGACAAAAATGGAAAAGAAACTAGCCCTACTTCAGCTTAAAAATTGAGGCTTCAAATTGTGCTTTCTTTCCTAGAAGATCTAGTTTTGCAGACCAGATAATATAATGGAGATGGATGAAAATGGAGATGGATGAAAATGGTAAGGCTATAGATGGATAAGGGGTAAGACATGAAACAGAGTTGTTAGAGTCTATAATGGATAAGGGTTATAATGATAATGGGTTATATTCCCCAGAGGAGTCGCCAAAAACTATTTGTTGAATATTTTGTCGATCAACGTACTGATGAACAAAATAGGTCTGATCAGCCAAATTAAGAAGATTAGTCATCCAAATGTGTAGGTTTACCACATTAGAAGGGGACTGATCTCTCCTCTCATCAAGGGGAGGTTCCCTGTAGGTATGCTATATATATATATATATATATATATATAAATAGAAAATAATACTCAGGGGTAGGACAAACCATCCATCTCTCTTTTTTCAGAGATGATGTGTACAAATTAAAGGAAAAACTCAATGGAAATAAAAGACAACACTCCTCTTCTTTTAGAAGTACTATTCAAAAAACCATAAGAATACTCTTGGTAGTAAATGTGAAATGTAATAAAGGATGTAATAACCAGCAAATCGAGATGCAACACAAAGTCTCCACCTGAATTGCTCAAGAGTACGATATGAAGGACAATGAGGGCACAAAGTTATCCCAAAGTCCTTTATACAAAAATGAAAAGAAAACGTAGTAAAGGCAATTATGGGGGCACAAAGTCTCTCCACACTTGACTCTTTAGGACACCTTCTTGACTACTGTCACTAATTTTGCTTGTTGAATTAAAGGAATAGAAAATATATTGAAGAAAAAGACATAGGAACAGTTTCCTCAACAACAAAGATATTACAGCACAAAGTTTGAAAAGTCACTTGCTTTCTTATTACAGTAACAAAATATGATCAACAATCTGAGCTCAAAGTCTTAGTAATGCCTTACAATTTGGGCAGAGTTTCATTCTCATTGTCAAAAAAGAGATCCCTATTACAATAGAAGAGAGTCCCCTATATAGCCTCTTCAAGAAGGACTCAAGAATAGTAATACATCATTTTTCATTGGAATCTATTAAGAAGACATGCTGGAACTTAGGGGCATTTTATCAATGTATGGAAACTAATCACGCTTATTGAAAGTTTGCAACTTTCAATGTCCACTTGGCGATCTGATCTTATCTTCATCGTTCCTCCTTTTTTGGTTAATTGAATTGGGTCCTGGATTTAGTTTGTTGTTTTGTTCCTTCCACACTTTCTATTGGTCTTGTCCTTGAAATCTATGAATGTATTCTGGGATGTATGTTCAAAGGATCAATGACTAATTCACTGTGTTGAATTTGACATTTTTGGGTGCATCATTCCTTTGTCCTCTTTCAGCTTTTTTGTTTGGCACTTTTCTAAATTAAACTTGCCCTTTCGGGCCATAGCTTTGAAAAGATCTTTGAATGGCCTTTGGGCTACTTTTTTTACATCCTTCCCAAAGGGAAGGTGACCCTTCAGCATTAGGAAGTGCCCTTTAAGTTGGCAATCAAGAGTCCCCCGCAAGGGCACCTGCCCTTCGGGGTCCTTCAGCAGCCCTTCGTAAATTCCCTTGGGCTTTTCCCTATAGAAAATTCTTAGTCTTTTTAAATTATAAAAGAATTACCTTTTCAAATGATCCTTCTGAAGGGTACTTTCATTGATCAAGTGTCCTTCGCAAGGACACTTGTCCTTCAGGAGACTTTTTCCTTTTGCATTGAACTGCCCCTTTGAACTTTGGTGATAAACCAACTATTGAACCAAGTTTTGGTTCAACAGCTCAAAAAAAGCCTTAAACTGATTGATGAACCATTTTATTAAACCAATGAATGAATCAAAGCATTGAAACAAAGTGGATGAACCAAATGTTGAAACAAAGCATTGAACCACTTGATTGAACCCGCCTTTGAACCATTTGACATTGAACCAAAGGATGAACCAAACATTGAACCTACTGCTGATGTTTGCTGATGGAGATTTTTGTTTGAACCAAGGTGATGAATCAATTCCAAAAATAACCAATTGTTAGAAACTAATTCTTTTGATTGAACCCACCTGTAAAAGCCATGAAGCCCATTGAACTTATAGAAATGAGCCTGTTTGTAGAGTCTATAGAAACTAAGTCCGTAGTTTTCTCTAACCTTGAAAGAGTCTATATATTTTTGAAAAGCTTGAAAAATGAGGAATTTGAATGGCCAAGACAAATTTTTGAAAGGGAAGAGATAATTTTGGTCTGTAGGACCAAAATAGTTTAAATGTTGTCCCAAAAATAGCTGATATTTTTGGGAGACAACAGGTCCAAACCTTATAGAGACATAATATAAATAGGTTTAGAACATTATGATAATTATACAAGGTATGAGTCATCATAATAACATTGATTGGAATAAGAGATAATAAATAGGCAAAAATAGATCATTTATATGAGCCTTTTAGAAATGGGAAGGTCTAAAAGCTGAAGGCACATCCATGATATGTATTTTCTAAGTGTACAAGATTGAGGTGCTATATAATTCAAAAAGTGTCTAAAATCATGTATCATATAAGAGGAGCATGTCTAGGTAGATATATCATTGAAGCATGTAGAATGTGATCACATCAAGTCCTAAGATGCATGATATAGATTGTGGTAACATATACAGAGTAACAATACAATCTTAATAAGCAATTATGCACACACATAGGAACACTCAAAATTGAATCAATAGAAATGGTCCAAGGATACCTCATACAAGGGGCATGTCCCAATGATAGATAATTAAAGAGATGTGACTTAATCAAATGTCCACAAAGCATAGAATGACATATTCAGTGTCCACATATAACAAACTATGACATGTTTAAATGTAATAATAGTCAAACAAAAGCACAATGGCTGTAATAAATGGATCATGTTCAAATTATCAAACAAAGAAGACAAGATTAAACAAGGCCAAATAATCAATGAAATGAAAAAAAAATCATGAAATCATAACCAACCACCATAAGTATATCATACTAGTTCCTAGATATATGTGTTAGCAAAAAAAATTAAGTACATAGCATATCAATTACATTGTGAAAAATAGAAAAATGTTAAAAGGGATGTGTAAGTACATAAGATCAAACATGATAAATTAAACTGATAATAAAAATATAAACTTGGTGTATCATGATTAAATAATTGTATGCCACTATGTACTGATGACTTGAGTGGAAGAATGTCCCAACATCTATACGTGCATATATCATGTGCTTGGGTATGCTTGTATAAGACTCAAAATATGAATCAAACCTATGTGTATATTGAAATAAATTATATGGTATTTTCCAACATGGAACCAAAAAAGTATATGCCAAGGGGCTAAAAAGGCATGGAAATAATGAATATTATTTTGATTTTTAAAATTATATGGTATTTTTGGAAGATTTGGAAAATAAAAGACTATCATATGATCTCATCCAAGGGATGTTCATATTTATCTCCACCATTAAAACCTATTGTAAAAAGTTATTGGTACTACCAAGGATCATGTATAGGTTTAATATTTATCATTTTAGGATCTATAATTATTTACATATGTATAATAAGACTTTGTGGTCATGAGGAAATGATAGAACGAATAAGGGTTAGTGGAACTCATCATTGAGTGCTATGTGGTTTATTTTAAATAGAAGAAACAAGAACATGTTTGGTTCATCCAGGTAACTAAATATGCTTTGTAGTATTAGATGAGGATTTCATAGAATCCACTATGTATTTATGATTTAATGGTTTCTAAAGTCTTGGCCACATAGGAAATGGGATTTCATGTTTTTTTACCCTTTCACAGATGATTAACTTTAGTAGGTTTTATAATTAACTAAATGGGTGTAAAATTCTCTTGTTCAAGTGGATGTTGATATGGATTTATGTAAACTATAATTACCCTATTGGCATTAATGTATTTACCATATATTTTTATTGTATAAGGTATTTCACAGAGTGTATGTATACAAGGTCATCCTAAAATCATATCAAAGACTCATGTGTAAGGAATAACTAAAAAGGTAGTAACCACATGTTCTATAACCACCTATAAAGGTAGGAAGATCTCACCAAGAAAATGTTGTGATGTCCCATCAAATTCAATAACAAATTTTATCAAAGGGTGTAAATCTTCATGTGTATAAACCAAATGCGTAAGTAATGTCATAGTGCAAACATTATCACTAGCATCATTATTGATCATAATACAATGTATAGATTGGTGATCAAATTATGATTGAATGAATAATGAATGAATATCTGAGTCATCATCTATAGTATTACCATCATTGAAAGTAATATAAGGTATCTAAACCATTGGAGGTGTATGTGATGGAGGAGAATGAGCATTATATGCCATTTGAACTTTTGGACCCTTATTAGAATGGTATCCTAAAGGATTTTTATACATATTTTGATTATGGTGATCACCAAGTTGTGAACCCAATTCTTATAGAGGATCATCAAATGTAAATTCTTCGTAATCAATGAGGTCTTGAATCTTATGCTTTAAGGTAGAAAATATTCTTGTAGAATGCCTAGGGCCTTGGTGATAGTCACAATAATAATTTTTATGATATCCTTTGGGTAAAGGTAGACTCATATCAACCTATATATTAGGAGTGATATATATAAGGTGACACTCCAATATATTCAAATGTAATGAAATCAGAGACTTGGGTAAGTTTTAAAATTTTATCCTCGGTGTATTGGATAAGATATGCTAAGTTGCTATAACATTACATTAAGCTTAGTAGTTCTTTCATTTTAAGGTTATGTACATTTAACCTTGTAACTTATTTTGATGGTAAATATGGTATTAAATGTACTTATTTTATTTGATACATATTTAAGTTTGTTTAATGAAATAAGTTTCATTTCACCATTGTAAATAACATGGCATAAGTCATCCGAATATTTGAACTTTTGGAAAATGATGGACTCATGTAATGGGGAAACTAAACTTTAATTGAATATGTATTAAAGACCTTTATCTTCCATTGGATTTGTCATTTTATCAAACATTTTCTTTTACCTCAAGACATATTAGTTGATAGGTTAATTGGTTCCTTGTTTGATCATTACAATTTGGGCATAAGAAACCTTTTTGATAATCTTGATAGAGAAATGTGCCAAAAACTAATTCATAATAGGTTTAAATTATTTTAATGATTATATTGGTAAATCATAGAACCATTTTAGAACAATGTAATTAAGGATCCTTAGAAACAATTTGGTCAAAATTTTATCATTGAATGAATAATTAAGGTATGCCACCTAGAAATATCAAAGATGATGTTTAGGATCACCCTTTCCATCATAAATTCTAACATAGATGAAACTCAACTAGTTTAAAATGGGTGAAAATATATTTCAATTTCAATAAGGTTATACAACAACTCTTATGAATTGATATCATAAAAAGACCCCATAGAATTTTATTAGATATTTGTAACCTTAGCTTAAAATTTTTGAATAGTTTGGACAAGATCTTGCACATTTTTATCACTAAGGTTTGAAGTTTGAGAACTCATTAAAGTAGGTGTGCTCATAGTTTGCATTAATATAGGAATTAAAATTAGTAATTGTGTTTAAGGGCCAATTTTTCTCATGGAGTATATAGAAAAACTAGAATTTGTTTTAGGGAACAATGGTGTAAATAGATAACCCGTGTCCCTATTAGAAGTATGAAGTGATGATGTGCTCAAGAGGAGGATTATTGGGATAGAATTAGTTGTAGTACCACTTAAGGATTCACCATCACTAGGTGATGAATCCTTGGCCTTAACATGCTTACTAATTTAAACTATTATAACATAAAAAATGCATACATTAAGCCCTTATTATTATTGCGATGAGTAACTAATAATTATTTATCTTCCATTTGAAAACAAGTTTTTTGATTAAAATCTTCCATTACTAGTAAATAAAAAATCTATAATTTGAAACAAATTACAATAATTATAAAAATAAGAAACCTTAAGACAAACTAAGGTTTTACATATAAGGAAATAAAGGTTAGGTTCACCAAATATTTAACCCTAAATTTGTTGATACAAGGGTAAATAAAGTTAATAATATATAAATGATTAAGCACAAGGGTTTTGGACCCCAAATTTTGACTAAGTATTTTGAATTTTTGGCACATAACTAGCTCAATGTGAGAGGAACATGGCACCAAAATACCATGGTACATAACTAGTTTAGTGCAAGAGGATCATAGTATAGGAAGACCATGACACAAAACTAGCTTCACATGGGAAGACAAAAACATGGAACATCACAATGTGATAAGACCCAATCAAAGAAGAATCATAAAAAATGGAGGACCTAAGAGTAAAGGACTTGGCATATCTATGAAAGACTTGAGTAGTGTAAAATAAACAATAAATGCTTGATGAGCGATTCTCAAGGACAAATTAGACTTTAATCATCACACGAGTTTCATAATAGCCCACACAAAGGAGAAAATTTAACAAGGATGTCATATCAAATGATAATATAGGGGGAATGAAGGCCTAGGTCCTTAGGAGAAAATAAGTAAATGACTATTACAACTCTTAGTCTACTCAAGATCATTGGCTAATTACCTAAGTGTCATAAATAATGTAACAATTTGGTCAAGGAAAATAAGTATGAATACCCCTATGTATATATGTGTAAGGGGATGAACATTAATATTATGTAACGATTCATTGTGGTAATATCAAAATTATGAAATTTACTATTAGTTTTGGTGACATGCTATAGTTATTAGTTAAGTTACAACATTGAGTTATCAATACGTTTGTTTATGTAAAATGTGGTTTGTATTTGACTATAATGAATAAAATATACATTATAATATCTTGCATAATCATACTTTGAATCTCAATGGAAATAATATTAATAATCATGTTTGTGTACATAGTTAAAACAAGTTCCACAATCAGGTATTTTATTTTATGTGTAATCATTAACTAGTTATATGAATAAATACTATTATTTAACAGGTGTGTTATTGTGCAACATAACCCATGAGAACTAGATTCTTGTTGATTGCTTCAAGTGAGCATGAAAGTGTTTGGTCTTGCATGAGATTCTAGTGCATAAGATTGTTGTGAAATAGACATTTTATTTACCTAAGGAAAAGTTAATAGATAAACGCAACATTTTTATTCTATTTATGGGACCTATAGCACTTGTTACATAGTAATGGAAAATATTCAAACATTTATCCCTTGAAAATAGTGAAAAAGGGCTTATCAAGGTCAAGGATAATTTTGATATTCCTTATCTTAAACGAAGAGTTTATACTTATTCATGGGTTGAGAAACATATCTACATCTCATTATATAAAACTTTATTTGTCAAAGTCCCTGTTCATTTGCATGCTTGGTTCTTCACCTCTACTCAAGGCCGGTCATGAAATTTTGGATAGAGGCAAGCTTGGATGATAGAGAATCAAATGGATTTATCATATCTAGGAACACCATGGACATGGGCTATAAATAGATGGTGGATAGGGGTGTTGAATAGATACATCTTGGAATATGTTGTAACCACTTAATCTTGTCCTAAAGAAGCCAAGTTATAGTTTCTCTGAGAACCATGTGGTTAGTATATTAGACATTTCCCACTAGAAGTAAAGAAGTTGCTTATTGATTATGGACTCAAAAATTTGCCTATGGAGGGATAAACCCATACTTTCATTAGACACATAGTTGGGAGGGGAATAAAGAGGTGTTGGTAAGGGATTATTAGTTTAGAATGCTAGGTATTCATTAGGCATTATGAAAGTGTAAAAATGATGAAGCTCAACAAAGGATTATAGGTTGAAGAAGAGTAAGAATGGGATGGGAGGAATCAAGAAGTTATGTTAGGATCCATATAGATGAAAAAGTGTAAAAGGAGATATTACCAACTTTTAGACCATAACCAATGCCAACTTTATCATATGTGGGAAAAACTAGTCAAATAGTAAAGATTAAAAAACCACATTTAAACCAACCCAATTCCCCAATCATAATGAACACTCATAATTTTGAGTTATACAATTTAATTATATATAAATGGGATATAGATAGTGTAGAGTTAGAGATTGATCCTATAAGATAACTTATTTTAGAGCAAGTTTTAACTCATAGTGAATTGACACTTTGTCTTCCTTTTCAAGGAAATTTTATGGCCCAACTTCATATGTCTGTTGGACCCAACATTAGTAGTGGGTAGAGTACTAGTCCAAGTATTATCAATCAAACTTCTACCATGCACAACATTTTAGGTGTTGCTACTGAAAGCATGGGAGGTGGACGAGGATGTGACACATGAGGAAGTGGTAGACTTACACATTTAGGAATAAGACTTGGGAGTTCTCAATAGCCACTATTATAAGTACCTCAACTATTGACTACGTATTATGAAATGATGCTCCATTTACATGAATATCAGGGCATGAAGAATGTTGTCGAGCATTTTCATAAGTGTGAACTCATTTGGAGGGTGCATGGTATAACTTGTTATGAGAACTAGGTGACACAATTTGAAACCATACTACTAGAAATAACACACAAGTGGTATAAGAAGTATGACCCTCAATAAGTGGTAATTGATAATGACCAACTCAAGATAACATTTATTTAAGAATTTGATATTCTAGATTTTGAATATTAAATCATTACTATATTAAAGGATATAAAATAAGAGCTCATTGAAAGTGTACGTGAGTATGATGCATGGTTTAAAACACTCTTGTCTAAGCTCTCATTCGAGATCAATGATACTTAACACTCCCAATGGTTTATGGGAGGCTTTTTGCTTACCTTTAGATTAATTTTATCTCAAAAGACCTTTAAAAAATTTTGTGAAGCTCTGGATGCTACCCTCCATGCTAAATCTATTAGTAGAATTGATAATGGAATCAGTCTTTTTAGGGAAGCTCAAATAGCTTAAATGGCATCATAACTAGAAAAGATGACTGTAAACAATGCTTATGACACTTGTAGTGGTCTTTAGTGTACTGATTTTGAGACTAAAAGTCATAATAGAAGCAACAACCCTCGTAAGAACATCCCTATTATACTAAACTAGTATTATGAGATTTTCCATAAAGAGCATAATGTAAACTCTTGTCTTCTCTTACAATGGTATTCACATTATAATGTGTCTAGATACTACAAGTTATGTGATTATTATACCCATGACACAAATAACTCTTATTGATCAATGATATACATGAGGCACGTGCATATGGTATGCATCAAACCTCTATTTCAAAAAATTAAGATAATGGTTGATATCATGGGCAATACTGAGCACAAGAATGAGGAGGTGGCCATTTTCTACCACAAACATGTTATAAGTGTGGATCTCAAAATAACTATTAGTGGGATTATTTAGTATATAAAGCATGTTCTTTTTGTAAAAAGGAGCATCAGTTGGATGAATAACCTAATTTATACACATCCATCATTAAGAAAAGAAATGAAAAAGGTGTTAGTATGATTCACATTAAGAAACCTCACTAGTGACCATGTTTTAGAACTCTTATGTCCCAATAGGTTAATATCACCACACATAGTGGAGGATAGTCTTAGTCTACATCTATTCCATCTATTGAGAAGATATATCATGAAGAGCCTCATGCAATGAATCATCTTGATTCCCAGAAACAAAAAGATGTGATCCAAGATATTATGACCTTGGTATAGGAACTATAAGGGGAAATTCAATTTCTTAAGGACTGAGAAGTCACATAATGTGTTGATCTATAAAAGGCTATAGAACATCAAAATGTGGCCTAGGATGATTTCTAACAACTTTTTAAGCATTTTTTAGAAGAAGATATTGTCTTGAGTTGAGTAATCGACTTAAATATTAGGTGCTAAGGATAACCTAAGATTAACCTCATTTTAAAAATCCATCTAAAGATCATCAAATAAATCATGATTGATGACAAGATACACCTATCCCTCCTAGCCTTCAAAAGGACAAGGAAATACTAGTGAATGCTACCATCAATAGTTGGGTGATTTGAGATATTTTGGTCGACACTGGTGAAAGTGTACATGATTATGATGCATGATTCAAAACAATCTTGTCTATATTTCATTTGAGATTAATGTTTCTTAGCATGCCTAATGGTTTATGGGAGGATTGTTTCTTCCCTTTAGATGAAAGTTATCTCAAAGGACCTTTACCAACTTGCACGAAGCTCTAGAAGCTACCCTCCATGTTAAAACTATTGATTGTATTGATAATGGAATTGATCCTTTTATGGAAGCTCAAATAGATTCAATAGAATCACAATTAAAAATGTGACTACAAATAATGCTTATGACACTCATAGTGGTCTTTGGTGTATTGATTATGAGTATAAAGGTCATAATAAAAATAAATACCCTCATAAGAACATCCCTATTGTAGTAAAGTAGTATTGTGAGATTTGACATGAAGAGAATTATGTATGCTCTTCTCCTCTTTTATAATAAGATTTATATATACATAATATTTTCACACTTTTAGTAATTACTGCCACTTTGTATCTTGTAGGAAACCATTGAGTCTCAATCTCTTTAAGTGCAGGTCTTAAGTGGTATACTAAGAACAGGGTGGGAATACCATTAGTGTTTTGCAAGATTATTGTCCTTTTTAACACTTGTTATCTGCACAATTAACTCCTAAAACCATTATCCCTAAGCTTGTTCTTCTTTATATTACCCATTCTAGGAATTTACTACATTTTATCCTACTTTTCCTCACCTAAATCCCATTTTGTCACTTGGCTATACTAGGCCAATTGGATTAACCCTATAAAATTTAGAGATATTTTCACTTAGGAATTAGGTTATCCTTTGTCCACCTAGATTGAGACCTAGTGAATTATTCTATAAAATTGTGCTAGGTCAACTAGGTTGACCTTGTTGATCAAGATTTTAGGAAGGGTAAAGGGTCAAATATGCCCATAAATATAAGTTCATTTACATCATTTTTAAGAAGAAGATAAATAAGAAGTAAGAGAAAATGAATATATGATTATTGACCATTGTACTTGAGAAATAAAGCTTAGGGTTCCATACTTTCAATAGAGATATGTATCTTGTCTTGTGGAGAAGTCTTGTAGATGTATTGATAGGTTGTGTAGCCTAAATCTTATTTGTCTTTACCATCCTTACATACCACAACAACCTCTTGTGAATCACCTTAGCCAGGGGAGAGAGAGAAGATTGATGGGTTCATATTCAAAGGTAAGTATTCCAAAATTTATTTCTCCTTTGTCATAGTAGATATGCATTTTTGATTATATTCCATGCATTACTATTTTTTATACATGGAATTGAGTATATGTCTCTTATGCATGTTTAGTTTTATTATTTATCACCCCCACTTTATGCTACAAAATTTGGTGAGCACTAGATTATATTTACTTTACTTGTTATTAGTAGAGGTGAAATATCAAAATTTAGGACCCCCTTAAGGTTTTTATATAATTATGTTAAACTAGAATCTTTGGAACTCTCCTTAGCATGGTCTATTGTGTTGAGAGATCCCCTAATCAGGTCTAGTGGTTACCCTATTGGTCATGCTCCTGATTAAAAAATGTATCCCCAATCAGAAGTATGTGGTATGATCTATCTTCTTTGTACTAGGATTTATTTATAGACACGATGCATTTATGATTGCATACATTATAGTGAACTTGACATGAATCCAACCCTTGGAAGATTTGTTTAACTTATTTTTATCATTTTATTCCTCATATATTTATGATGATGGGTCAAATATATTGACATAGTAATAAATTATGTACATAGGTTGTACACATAGTCACATCAAAACAACTTTGTTCTATTTGTATAGATTTTCCAAAATTATAGTTCAGACTACTAGGTCAATCGAGTCAACCCTATATACTATCAGGTATTAGATTGAGACTACTAGGTTAACCTAATTGACCCTATATATTGTAGGCACTTAGTAATAGGTTCCTATAAAGCTCGGTCAACCTAGTTGACAGAGTTAGTAGGATTCTCAAGCATTTAGCAAGGTTCTTCAACATCAATCTCACATCTTTGTATCTTATAACCAACCAGGGTTCTTGTTGACCAAGTTTTGCCTAATAGGCAAAATTTTTGGTCTACTTTTGCCTCTTACTATTCTAGGCCATTTCTTTTGATTTTGCGTAGGTCCTATAAAATCCATGGACTCTGTAGGAATATTTTCTAAGGATTCAGCAGTTCCCTATAGACTTCATGTTTCTACAAACTTATTTGGTTCAATCATTTGGTTCAACTGGATAGTTCATCGGCACTTGGTCATCCATCTTCAAGTTTAAATAGCCTTGTTTCAAGCTTTTGTTCAATGGTTTGGTTTGATGAGTTTGGTTTAAGGCCACCGGTTCAACATTGGTTTAGCGCCTGGTTCATCAGCCTAGTTCAATCAGTCAGCTCATTGGCAAGTTCATTGGCATGTAATGGTTGAACCACTTGAACTGTTGAACCATTTTTAGTTCAATGGCTTGGTTCAAGGGTATGCTCAGTTGGTTGAAGGGTAGTTCAAAGTTTAAAATGACCTTGTGGAGGGCAGGCACTTCAAAGAAAAAGGCAATCAGGTAAGTTTGGATTTTGTTTAAGTCCCAAATTCCTTTAGACTTTTTATCTGAAGGAATTCCTTTGAATAAAAAGTTTGAAGGAATGTGAGCCATAGTTTAAAGCCATGCCGAGAAACTCAGTGAAGAATTTTGCAGACTTTTTGTTCGCAAAAATTTCATGGACTTTTTGTCTGTGGGAAAATGTTTGTGGAAAAAAGCCCATGGAAAATATATAGAGAAAATTAAGGACCTGGGAAAATTATTTGCAAATAAAAGTCTGCAAGAAAATGTCTACAGACAAAAAGTTCACAAGAACCTAGGAGGCATTCTGAGGAACAAAACAAAGGACCCACCGAAGGACCCCAAAGGGTAGGTGCCCTTACGAGGGACTCTCAGCTAAATAAAAAGGGCACTTTCAAAGGCTAAAGGGTCAACTTCCCTTTGAGAGGGTGCCAGGAAGAGACAAAAGGCAAAAGAGTGCCCATAGAGAAGGTTGAGGAAGATAAAGCCTGAAGCAAAGCTAGTGAAGGGATGAGGATGTCTCAAAATCCATCAAGTTCAAGAAAGTGAATTAGCCATTATTTTTTGAAGTGGTGATGGACACAAGAATGTCAAAATTAATAAAATGAAGTAGTCATTTTCTTTCAAAATGAAAGAGCGCTAACCATGGAAGCCTAGAATGCAGGGACCCACAAGAAGATCACTGCTGAGGGCTAAGGAGCCAGAAGAGATAAGATAGGAAAAAGGACAAATCCCAAGAAATAAAGAGAGAGGGGTGCCATGTGAAGGAATAGACTACCAAGTAGTGAAGGAAAGCATCGACTCAAGAAGTTATTTTGGTAGATGATATAGTGCCTGTGAATTGACCATTGGGGGATGCAAATAGCTAGCAGTGTAACTAGTTTCTCCATTTCACATTAATGATTAGACAAATCATGTAATCACCTTGAAGAAGTGGCCTTACAAATAGACAAAACACGTAGTTCATTAATGTTTTGAGTGACTTGATCTTTCCATTGAGGGGATGCAAACGGGCCACTTGTAAAAAAGGTGTGCCAAAAAGGCCTCCTTCTTCTCCTATATATTAAAGACTTGTCATTTGAGAAAGGATCTTCCACATTTATAAGGCGTAGCCCTAGCAAAATTTCCATCTGAATCAATAAACGCATTTTTTACCTCTATCTTGGATGGATATTTTTGTGTATGTCTTGAGTGTTAGTTTATGTTTAGTCATTGTTTCTTGATGCTTTCATAGGTCCAATGCCAACATATCTATTGTCTATAAGGCACCATTTCTATAGCTGAAAAGAGGAGAGCTATATTTGGAAGTGCAGAATAAAAAAAATTACTTATAGTGTGTATTTCACAACACCTTGGTGAATCTCTATTTTTTGTGTTTTCATGAAAGCCTCCCTGCTAGTTTCTTGCAGCCTGGTCCTTCTACCAAGTGTGAAGTGTATGTATGTGTATGTCTGATTTAAAGTGTGGATGTGAGAAGGTCAACTTATTTTGGTAAATAACCTCTTTAGAGTAGTTTGTTTTCCTGCATCTTTCTCCCTTTTCATCCCCCTAGTTATATATATATATATGTATATATATATATATGTATATATATATATATATGTATATATATATATATATGTATTATCACTTGCTAAAATGAACATGATGCATCAAATGGAGCTAGCCCTTATCTAGAGACTCTCCCCTCTAGCTTTGTCGGTCCCCTAGGTGAAAGGGTAGTTTCCATAGTTGCGTGAAGAAGGTAGGAGCTCGGACTCCTACCAAGGGTGCAATCTTCTGCATCAACAATTCTAGCACGCCTGGCGGGACCAACTAGGACAGGTTTTGTCCAAAGAGTTGAAGAATTTTTGGTGTGTTCTTCAATCGACCAGCCTTTGGAGGCTTTTGTATCAACACCAATGGTGACTTTGAGTTGAATCTATTGGTTAAGCAGCCTGGTGCCATCAGAAATCATTTTTTGTATGTATACTTCTTTTACACAAAATCATGGGTCTTGCTTTCCTTCATGTGACTATGATTAGGCTCCATATATTTATGCAATCCCCTCAAGTAGCTCTCTTAGTTGCCCTTCAACAATAAGGGAAGTGGCCCTGGAATTGGAGATTAATAGACTGGAAGAGCAGTATAGATATCAACAGAAGTTGATGTATAAAGATGAGTGTTTGTTTAGGCAAGCACATGCCTTATAATCCATGGAGGAGGAGGTAGAAAAATGGAGAAATCCATTTATTCAAGGCAATCAGCCTTATGTTCCCCCTCGTATTCTAAATAAAGCCCCATCTTTTGCACCAAATCCTTTCTATTAGATAGCACTTGCTCACTCTAGATCATCAAATGCATCTGCTCTCAATCCCGTGCACCTGGCTTTCCAACATCAAAGGGAATTAGAGCAACCTCCCATGGAGATGAACCTTCTAAACTCCTTAGATCATGAATCTTCCACTAAGGGGAATACCACCAGCCATCACGTCCCTCTTCTAGAGACTCTTTTGATACATCAACAATCTCTTCCTTGCATTCCTCAACCTCCCCAAGTCCTTCAACATGATGTGCAGATTACAGGTTAGGGGAAGGAATGCTAGGGACCAACTCAGAGCTTTGAAGAGGATCATGCTAGTGACCTCCAAGAAAGACTCTTCTAGGGCAATCTAGCCAAGCAAATTGAAGATTTAGAGGGTAGGATGAAGCTACTTCTTAAAATAGAGTTCAGCTTCTAGACCTTGTGGAGGAGCCCCAAGACCTTGGAGAAAACAAAGTTGCTGCCTGTTCGTAGGAGCAAAATCCCAATTTCAAAATCCTGAATTGGGGGAAAATAATAGAATTATGGGGCAGGAAGGAGGAGAAGCAAGGTGTTTCTCAAAACCTTGAAGAAGCCAAAGCTGCTCCTGCTCATGATAATGCTAACGACCCCCAGGAAAAGCTTTTCAAAGAAGATCTGGCCAGGAGAATTGTGGAGTTGGAATCCAGAGAGAGATTCCTCAGCCAATGTGTGATGGATGGCTTAGACCAAACATCATATTATATGTCTGAACACACCCCACCTACACATTTCCAAGAGAGATATTAGGCCATACCTGATATTGATGACGTGCTGACCAAGTGGAAGGAGGAGAGTCATTTGATTCTAGCTCAGGACTGCCTCCTCTTCCACATGTTTTCTCCATTTCACCCCTTCTCAAGGAGGAACCTATTTTGTAAGAGGCAAGTGGGGAGTAGAAGATCCAATCTACAATTCTTCAAGAGGCTATCATGAGTGACAACAAAGGTGGAATCA
This sequence comes from Torreya grandis, assembly GCA_037957365.1. Lineage (NCBI taxonomy): Eukaryota > Viridiplantae > Streptophyta > Pinopsida > Cupressales > Taxaceae > Torreya > Torreya grandis. The sequence goes on along the minus strand of JARHVA010000705.1, from coordinate 1,851,641 downwards.
TCATTGATGCTCCTTGTGAAGACCTTATCAGCAATGGAAAAGATGTAGGTTTTGCATATATATAGATGTTCCAGCAATACGAGGAGGAACAAATTCATGGTGAGATATCTTCCCCTCTATTTGATGAACTTCCTTGCTATTTTGATGATGAAAATGACTACACTAAGGAGCCTGAGTTAGAGGAGGATCAGGGGGATACCTTTGAACATCTAGAGGCCCTGATCTTTGAGGAGGAAAAGGAGAGGTCTATCTTCTTTTAGGAATGCCTTGAAGAAGAGAGCTTTGAATAGAGAGGTGATGTTCTATGGGATGAGCAATCATTTTGTGAGTCCATTTTAGACATCACCACAGTCACCCTTCTTCAAGAAGGCCAAATGGAAGCAGAGTATGAGTCTGACAGGATCTTCAATGAGGTAGAAGGAAATGGGTCAGACCATGATACATTGCAGAGGGAATGTGCAGATCAAAGGGCTTATGGTGATGAGCCAGCAACCATTGATTTCTTGGTGAAGAGCACCAATATGATGAACTTGCATTCAATAAGCTTCCAAGAACAAATAGATTGCACATATGATGGGAGCATGTTTGAATCTGATTCACTCAAATATCAGACAATGCAGGTGACAGGCAAGAAGAGCAAGTCACCAATTCTCTTTTTCATTCAGCTACTTGCCTGGCACCATACATCTTCTTACCAAGAAGGGGACTTAATAAATTTACCCTTTGATCTAGGAGGGAGGTGAGAATACCTGGTTAGTTGTATATAGTAGTTTGTTTTTAGTTTATTTTTCTACTTTCCCTAAGTGCAGTTTGCACAAGTAGTGTTTTTTAGCCTTATGTGTGTTTTCATTTCCTTGGAGGTAAATCTGCGTGACTAGTTCTAAGATTTATCAAAGCTATTACTATTTTTAAGTTACCATCTAACTCCGTGCCCAATGGACTACAAGGCAACTGGTCTTGAAGCATAATAGGCATGCTTCCCCTGGGAGTTGCCAATTTGTTGACCAATTTTTGCCTAACAAGCAAAATTTTTGGTCCCCTTCTACCTCTTGCTATTCTAGGCCATTTCTTTTGATTTTGTATAGGTCCCATAAAATCCATAGACTCTGCAGGAATATTTTCTAAGGATTCAGTTGTTCCTTATAGACTTCATGTTTCTACAGACTCAGTTGGTTTAGTCATTTGGTTCAACTGGATAGTTCATCAACACTTGGTCATCCATCTTCAAGTTCAAATGGTCTTGTTTCAAGCTTTGGTTCAATGGTTTGGTTCAAGGCCACTGGTTCAACATTGGTTCAACACCTGATTCAATAGATCACTTGGTTCATCGGCCTAGTTCAATTAGTCAGCTCATTGGCAAGTTCATTGGCATGCAATGGTTGAACCACTTGAACTGTTGAACCATTTTTGGTTCAATGGCTTGGTTCAAGGGTATGCTCAATTGGTCGAAGTGTAGTTCAAAGTTTAAAATGCCCTTGTAAAGGGTGGGCACTTCAAAGAAAAAGGCAACTGGGTAAGTTTGGATTTTATTTAAGTCTTGAATTCCTTCAAACTTTTTAGCTAAAGGAATTCCTTTAGACAAAAATTTCAAAGGAATTTAGGCTGTAGTTCAAAGCCACGCTTGGAAACTTAGTGAAGAATTCCACAAACTTTTTGTCCATAGAAAATTCCATAGACTTTTTATCCACGGGAAAATCTCTGCAGACAAAAGCCTACAGAAAATATATAGAGCAAAGTAAGGACCTGGGAAAATTGTCTGCGGACAAAAGTCTGCAGGAAAATGTCTACAAACACAAAGTCCATAGGAACCTGGGAGGCAATCCAAGGAACAAGATGAAGGACCTGCCGAAGGACCCCAAAGGGTAGGTGCCCTTGTAGGGGACTCTCAGCCAAATACAAAGGGCACTTTCAAAGGCCAGAGGGTCACCTTCCCTTCGAGAGGGTGCCAAGAAGAGACAAAAGGCAAAAGAGTGCCTGTAGAGAAGGCCGAGGAAGACAAAGCCTGAAGCAAAGCCAATGAAGGGATGAGGATGTCTTGAAAGCCATCAAGTTTAAGAAAGCAATTAGCTATTGTTTTTCAAAGTGGTGATAGCCATGAGAATGTCAAAATTAACAAAATGAAGTAGCCGTTTGCTTTCAAAATGAAAGAGTGCTAACCATGGAAGCCCAAAATGTAGCGACCCACCAAAAGATCACCCCTGAGGGCTGAAGAGCTAGAAGGGACAAGATAGGAAAAAATACAAATCCTAGGAAACAAAGAGAGAGAGGTGCCATGTGAAGGAATAGACTACCAAGTAGCGAAGGAAAGCGTTGACTCAAGAAGTTATTTCGATAGATGATAAAGTGCCTGCGAATTGACCATTCGGGGATGAAAATAGCTAGTAGTGCAACCAGTTTCTCCATTTCACATTAATGAGTGGACAAATCATGTAATCACCTTGAAGAAGTGGCCTTACAAACAAACAAAGCGCATAACTCATTAATGTTTTGAGCGACTTGTTCTTTCCATTGAGGGGATGCAAATGGGCCACTTGTAAAAAAGGGGTACAAAAAAGGCCTCTTTCTTCTCCTATATATTGAAGAATTGTCATTTGAGAAAGGATATTCCACATTTTTAAGGCGTAGCCCTGGAAAAATTTCTATCTGAATCAATAAACACATTTTTTACCTCTATTTTGGATAGATATTTCTGTGTATGTCTTGAGTGTTAGTTTATGTTTAGTCATTATTTCTTGATGCTTTCACAGGTCCAACACCAACATATCTATTGTCTAAAAGGCACCATTTCTATAATTGACAGGAGGAGGTTTGTGTTTGGAAGTGTAAAATAGAAGAAATTACTTATAGTGTGCATTTCACAGCACCTTGGTGAATCTCTATTTTTTGTGTTTTCATGAAAGCCTCCCTACCAATTTCTTGTAGCCTGGTCCTTATGTCAAGTGTGAAGTGTATGTATGTGTATGTCTGATTTAAAGTGTGGATGTGAGAAGGTTGACTTATTTTGGTACATCACCTCTTTAGAGTAGTTTGTTTTCCTACATCTTTCTCCCTTTTCATCCCCCCCATTATATATATATATGTATGTATGTATGTATGTATGTATTAGCACTTGCTAGAATGAACATGATGCATCAAAGGGAGCTAGCCCTTATCTAGAGACTCTCCCCTCTAGCTTCGCCAGTCCCATAGGCGAGAGGGGAGTTTCCATAGTTGCATGAAGAAGGTAGGATCTCGGTCTCCTGCCAAGGGTGCAATCTTCTACATCAACAGTTCCTTTATGTCTTTCTCTCTCTTACCTTAAAGTTATATTTTTCATAGTTTGTAGTCTTTAAAACTACCCTTGTATAGTCAGTTGCGTCAACCCTATCAATGTAGTTCTATATTCCATGTTCAGTCTGGAAAGCTAAGTCAACTTTATCGATGTAGTCCGCTTTTAGATGTTTTTACTTCATCAGTACATGGGTGACCCTATCGAACCTATTTTTTATTATCTACATACACCATCAAATAAATCAACACTATATTATGTTTAAAATTTGGAATTAACCCTTATATACTAATAATTAGCTTACACTTTCTTTTCTTGTTGCTTGCATGCTCAGAATATAACACATAGTCTAATTAGGTGGTTTTCAATATATCATTTAGTTTCACTATTTTATCTTTTATGCACAAATGACCAAATCACAAAATTTTAAAAAGTATTTTAATAATTATCTACCCAAGGCCAGCCTATATGGATTTCATCACCAAGGGGAAGCCAACTTGGTTTTTTGGCCAAGTATAAATATGAGGTTAGTAATATATTTTGGCTAAGCACCTGACACCTTTATCACTATGGTGTGTGAAGTGAGGGGGTAGGACCTAATACCAATCCTGTACCATTACCAATATAGATCCCTTTCAGCCTAAAACATCCTAAAACTATCCTTAGATTACTTTCTAGTTCCTTACAACTAACTTTCTATCACATCTAAAATTATATTCTAATAATCTAACAACATTCAGGTTGACCATTTAGTTAGCTTTTACTTTCCAAGTTGATTGATTTCTCTTTGCTCAGTTGTATGTTGTATTGAAAAAACTTGCATTAGCCAATGTTGGTACAAGGATTTGTGTTGTGTGCCTTAATTAGATTAACCACATTGATATAATTGATTATTATTTCATTTAGTTCTTGATTTCAAAATAGTTGAAAACTTACTCTTGTTTTAATACATAGTCATTTCAATCAACACAATCTCTCACAAACTATCTATTTTTACCTATCTGCTATGCTAGGTTGAGCTAGTCAACCTTGTACACTTTTTTTCTTTTATCTACTATGCTAGGTCAACCCAGTTGACCCTATATAGTTTTTTGGCCCTTTTTCTTATGCTAGATCAACCCAGTTGACTTTTTACAATTTTTGTCACTTTCTATTTTCCATTCTTTCTCTCTTTTTTTACTTGGTTTAGTCTTTCTCCTCCATGAATTTTATATTTGAAGACAACATTAAGTTGAATACAACAAACATGATGAGTTTTACTAATTCTCATATGATCTCCCATACATAGAGTAGTGATCCTCTCTTGGATGAGATTAATGTTCACATATACACTTACACAATGAACTATGGGACCCTTCCTCATTCCTCTTCATAGCATAATCCTCTCTTCTCCCTAGAAGATCAGCTCAAACTAGAGTATACCCCTAAAATGCTTTTTTTATCTCTAAATTTCCTCAACATAGAGGAAAAAATCCCTCTACCCTTTTCCATCTCATGATTAGTGGTCAATCTGAAGAGCCTCATTCACCTACTACCACATTCTCAAATGGATTTGGGGGTACTGCTTTCTTCGATTCTCATCTGCTACCCTTGATTATGACCCCTTCTCATACCATGACCTTTTCTTTTTTAACTTCTTCTACCTCCATGCCTAATTTCTCCACTAATATGGCAGATTCTACATCTAGTGGGCCTCTTATAAGATACACTATATTTAATCCTTCTACTAGTGTATCATTTGCTACCCAAAGTAATCATGCTTCTAGTGCTTCCTCTTCTCATCCCTTCACTAGTCCATCTTTTGCCACACAATAATATTTTTCTACTAGTGCCTCACATTCTCATAGTTCCTCTCAAGATCCTACCAATGCTAATAGTGGTAATCAATCCACTAATACCAACTCTAATGCTTCAAATAATGTTAATAATGTCAATCAAACCCACCAAATCTTGTTAAAAATACTCAATCAAATGAATACTTTTCAATCTCATAATATAAATCAATTTATGAGAATGCACAAAATCACCTTCTCCATCTTCAAACTCATCATCAACTAATGACTTGGGGCACACATAAACAAAATTTTCTCCTTCCTCCTCTTTTATTTTCCTAAGAAAATCTCATCTCTCAACCTTGTTTTTTAAAATAAACCATTAAGCATGTTCAAAATGAACCTATTAACACTCAAATTGCTAATATTGATATAGGAGGTATCACCCCTACCATTTATTATAATGGATCAAATGATCCTACCCTTAATATTAAAACATTTGGAGATATTTATAAGGATTGGGTCAAATTGAACACCTTTGATGCTACCAAGCTCCTAGCCAAAACCCTCATGGGTGATGCTTTAGAATGGTACAACCAACTTAAAACACATTCTATTTCTAGCTTTGAATATTTAGTAAATTATCTAGTCCAATAATTCCAAACTAGTGATCATCCCAAAAATACTTTGGCCCACTTCATAAATTATAAACAACTTGAAAATGAATCTATCCAAGATTTTGTTAAAAGATGGAAAAAATTGTCCGATAAATGTGAACATAACATGACTGATGATAACCTTTTCCATCTCTTTACCAATGCTCTTTTTCCCAAATTAAATATTGGGTCTGCACTCTCTTTCCATGTACTTTAGAGGAGGCTATTAACCAATCTAAACATCAAGATTTTATTATGCATCAATTCAAGCTACCCAATCCTTTTGTGGGTCTTCATCTCTTAATAAAAATAATCATAATAATATTGATTATGGTATCATGAACTCTCATGACACCATTCACACTATTTAAGTTATTCCTAACCAATCTTCAGAACTAGCTCCCTCTTCTCAACATTATACCAATCCTCGTTTATCTTCACCTTATAACATTAATGCTCACAAACCCATATCCTTATCTAAATTACTTAAATGTCTACTAGTCTTCTACCACTTGAACTTGATCCCAATAATCCTAAGAAATCCTTGTATGATCCTAACAATTTTTACTGGTTTCATGATAGTTGGGGTCATTATCATGAGATATGTAGGAAACATTGTAATTTAGCCATGTATTTTCTTCTTGGTCATAATTTTTATCATGAATTTATCATTTTCTAACATCAACAAGCCTATGACATTGCTTTTAAAGCCTATGAAACTCATACTAAATATCAATACTTGAATCAAGCTAATGCTCATTTGGATATCTATAAAGAGCCTCTTCATAATCTTCAACCTAATCAAGATACCCAAGACAAGACCACACCTTACACCAATAATGTATAAAGTCTTGTTGACCTAACTCCTAAAGATAATGTGGTTAATAGGACTAATATGTGAAGGGTGGTTGCTTTTATTGATCCTCAACTTATCTATACTCCATTATCTTGAATATTTTGTGTTATCTAGGATTATTATCTAACTCACTTAAGTGTGTTGGGTAAAGATGAACATATATCCCTTGATGAAACACTTCTAACTACTCCTTGGGATAACACTTCCCATTCTATTTATACCATCCATCCATCTTCTTTAGCTCACACTAGTGACAATCAATTTTCTATCAATACTTTTTCTAGAAATTCTCAACACCAACCTAAAATAACTCAATCATCTTTACAACATAATTTAAAACCTTATTTAAAACCTTCTCATTCTTATCAACACAAATTTAAATACACTTTAACTTCTCCTTTTAAATACCTTCTTAATCACTATGCACCTATTTATAACAATCTCCTCATGGGTTATGGTGAGTGGCATCCCATCATATAACTCACTAATCTCCCATCACAAACTCCATTTATTCAGATTATGATGACCTCTCTACTTCATCAAAACCATCTTATGTAACTCATTTTTGAAATAAGCATCCCTTGTCCTCTGCTATGAAGATGCAAAATAACCTTGTCTAGATCTGAAGATATCATACTATACTAATGTGAAGAGATGTCCATCCATGTTGATGAAACAATGGAAACTTCTCTTTACTTAAAATTTCCCATTGCTTCTATGTTCTCGATGAGATTTTAATTCATTTAGATGATCCTTCTCTCTTTATTAGTGTCTAAATTGGTGATATCCAAGTCAAACATGCCTTGATTAATGAGGGTTCTTGTACCTATGTTTCCTCTCTTAATTTTAACAAAACCCTTGGATATTTAAAATGCAATATCAAATCCACATGTATCACATGCCAAGTATATGATCAAATTCAAATTCCCCTTCAATTTATGTGTGGCTTCCAATTACCATCCCACCTATCACCGTTTGTGTGAAGGTGATGATATTTAACTTTCCTCTTTATTATAACATCTTGCTTGCTAAGTTATGGACTCATCATATGAGAGTAGTTACTTATTATACTTTCCAATGCATTAAAGTTTCTCACAATGGAACCATCTATAGGATTCAAGTTGACACTAACCCTTAGAATTTATAACAATTCCAAGACCATGGTGTCTTCACGATTATTAATCTTGAACCTTTACCTAGTGTTCCATTTTGTGAGTCTCAATGATTCAAATTTCCCATCAACTGAAATCAAGGTTATAACGACTATCCCAAACTCATTGGTATTATTCCCCCTAACCTCATAGATTTTAATGATGATGAACTTGATGAGATTAACATAAATGTTAAATATTTTGATCTCTCACCTCATTTCATCCCTTAGCTTCTTTCTTGTTTATAGCCTCATGCTCGTAAACCTCCTTGTGATGATATTCTCTTTTTCTTGACTAAGACTTCGCATTCTATTCACTACACTTCATTAGATGATAAGGTCATCCCTAATTACATCATTTATCTCCACATATGTAACTATGATGATGGTTACACCTTAGATGATCCATTCCTAGGTGGCCTTGTTCAAGCCCATGATGTTGAGATTATCCATTATCATTTTTCTTTACTTCAATATTTTAGTGAATATTCCCATGTTCCATCATTTATAGTTCCTAATTTTACTATTTTTCCTCATTATTATAGGGTAAAAATGGTATTGACACTTCTATTTTCTTAAGAACCTCATAAGAGTATGCTTATGAATCATGCTGTGACTGGGCCCTACCACTTTGCTAGGTACACTAACCCTTATATCATACTTATCCTTGAGATACATGTGACCCTTCTTTGGCCTTATGTAGAACCCACCCCTCCCTCTCTAGAGCCCACATTAGAGCCCATTACTACTCTTGCTATAGTAGAGCCCATCCTAACTCCCACTATAGTTGATCTCATATTTGCTCTCATAATTGTTGAGTCTATCCTTGATTTTGATCCCATTGGTCCTTTCATTGAGCCTAGTCCCATTATTTCCCCACCATCTCCTTATCTTGGTGATGATTTGATTCATTTACCCCATCTAATTCTCTTACCCACCAAATGGGCCAACTAGCCTTCCTAAGTTCCTTCCATTCTTGTTATACCTCCTCTTATGAGTACTTCTAGTAATCCTATTCACAATCATCTCTATTGCTTACATGACATAGATAACCGTTCTTCTATGTATTGTCATAAGCTATGACAATATATTGACACTTTACATCCTTCTTCCCTTTAGTCTTTAGACAAGGCCATAACTACCTTAAAGGTACTACTTGAGTATATTCCTAAGTATGGAGAGGTATATTGTCTTTGGAACCAATGTGACACCCATCACACTGATCATTATCAAATCCTTTATAAACACCTTAAGGATCATCTTATAGTTATTATTTGACCTTCTACCATTTCTCCTATAGGTCATTCCCATAATAAGGCTCCCACTTATTCTCCCATGATTCCACCTCTTATGGTTCCATCCCCTCCTATGGTCCATTCATCATCTTCTAGTCCTCCACCTATGACTCCTTCACTCAAAGACCTTCTCTCATATGTGGATCCTTCTCCACTTGTGAGCCCCTCACTTATGAATATTTCTCCACCTATGAGTCCTTCACCTATGGATACTTCCCCACTAGTGATTTTTTCATCTTTCATAGAGTCCTATCATATGCATTCTTCCAAGCATTCCTTACCTCATATCACTCTTCAACATGATCTATCCATCATTATTACTTTTTCTATTGAGGAGATTAGATGAGAATTATTTTAATAGTTTTTACTATAGATTGATGAAAAATTAGTAGTAGTTCACACCCAACTTCATAAAGATCTATCTGATGTTCTAGATAATGTGTGTGGATATATTTACCAATATTTATGAGAACATTCATTGTGCTTTTACATTTTTAGTTGGATTGGATGTGTTCTCCAATCCTATGTTACATAGTGACTTTAATTTTGTACTTTATATTTTACTTATAATATAATTTATGTTTTCTTATAGATGTCTTCTTTATCATTGCTTTATTTTACTTCTTGAGTTTCTTTCTTAAAAATCCCTTTCTTTATCTTACTTATTGTTTTCTTTCTTATCTCTAATTTTCATGGATAATTGTCATTGTGACTTGGTTATACAAACCTAGTTCCCTTTAGGCATTCCCTCTTTACCATGTGATCATTTATCAAACAATTAATCTCATTATAATCTCCTTTCACTGGTTCACTTTGGATCTCATTTTTTCCCTTTCTTCCCTTTTCACAAACTAAGCATATACATGGTTAAGACTTGAGATCACATGCTAATTCATTGTTAAGCCTAAGTGTCCTAGTTAGTCTTGTCTTTGGTTACTTATCTTCCTTTAGAATAAGCCTACAACTAATTCATGTGTATCACTCTATCTCTCATGTTTGGTCATTCCAATTCCATATGGAGGAGGAATCTTAAAAAGCTTTAAAAACATTTAAAATCCAAATCATTAAAAAAAGGTAATGATATAGTAGGAAAAAACATTTCAAATTGTTAAAAGTTAAATCACATTAAAAGATGTGATTCAAAGCACATCTCCTTATTTTATTCAAATATAAAAATCCATAGTTGTCCTCATTATAGATCCTAGGTCCATTGGGGTGTGTTAGGCTAATAGATTATAAAAGGAGAATATAAAATCTTTTAGTGCTACCTACTTTCTCGTGCAAGTACCCAATCTTCACAATAGACTAATGAATATATAAGGGGTCTTAAGGAATGGGTAACACATCATGGGAAGGTAGGTCCATTTTAATTTTATTATATGAATCTACCTTCATGAGTCAAGATTAGTATCATGCTTATTTTCTAACATAATCTTGTGTCTATAGTGAATAGGTTTCCTTTGTACATTGATGGTCACTAATCACTTAGTGTCGTCTCATGTCCTTAGTATACCTCATATCTCCCAATATTTTCTTATAATATGCCTTTGTTATGCTTTTTACATTCCATTTTTCATTCCTTATAATCTTCATATTTACTCTTGAGAAATATTTTTTTGTTCACTGATCACTCCCCTTGGGATTCCATTTGTGAGTTGCATTGTAAAACCATGGATAGGACTTAGAATTCCTCACAAATTACCATAATTTCACCTTCCTATTACCAACATACCTTATTACCAAATTTTCACATTTATTTCACCTCACTGGTGTTCCTTTTGTGAGTTATAATTTAAGACCATGGATAGGACCTGGCCTTCGTCATAAAATTTTCCAATAATCCAAGTCACAATTAAAATTACATGTGTCAAATATGAGATAAGATGTGATTTATTGTGAATCTAAACATCATTGACATGTTTCCCATCTTGATTCAGTATGTTTTATGCTTAATTTATTTCTCTTTCACTTTTATCTTCTTATTTTTCAATTGCATGTAATAATCCAACCATTTCATGATTGTTTCATACTTCCTAGCTTGAAAATGTGTGATAAATTTTAGACCAATTTTTTACCAATTTTGTTTTTCTCTTATAATTCCTAATGTGATCTAGTATGATTGATTTAATTAATTTATTTTGTTTTTATAATATGTGTTCTTTTCATATTTTTCACTTTATTACATTATTTTCTTACTTCCCAATTCAATTTGGTGTGATTTTACTTATTTTAATTTGGTACCAAATATTTTACTTGGTTTAAAAATGACTTTTTTACCTTCTTGTTTATGCCTTTTGGTTATTTATACTTAGTCATTTTCTTGTTATTACACATTTCCCAATGTGAAATTATGTGTAGTACATTTTTTTTGAATGATTATATTTTACCAAGTCCTTTTTTACTATTTCTTTTTAGCAATGCATGTGTTCTACATAATGCTAGAAAATAAACCACACCTCATATATTTCCCATATCATATATAACAAACAACTAAATACATGTGCTAGAAATAAATATATCCAAGAATAAACAACCACAACCATAATGATAAACAAATACAATCAAATATTTAAATTCTAAGATGAAGCATTTATATATATCATGAGTTTTAATACAATAATCTAACCATATACAATGATCTAGCTCTATGGATGGGCCCCATCTTGCCTATCTTGTAGCCTAGGCATGCTACCTATAAATGCCTTGGTATGAACCCTCTTAAAAAAACACTATAAAAGGGATATCCAAGATATTAATCCTATCACCTACTCCTTTAGATGAGCTACCTAAGCCTATACTTGTGCCAACTAGGCCAAGGTCACCAGGTATGTCACTCTCTTCAAATCCTGTACCTATGTCATATGGGTCAAGGATATCATATGTGTCACTCTCTCTTGGGCATGTGTTTGTGTCACCATTGTCACTATCCGTAGATGTGAAAATATCTCCTCAGATAGGGCTTATCATACCCATGTCTTTCTTATGCCCATATCTACCAATGGCTGCATCCCCTTAATGTGTGCTCGTAGCTACCTTGTGGCCTCTCTAGCTAGTCTAAACTAGCTAACCTTAGTTGAGGAAGATGGAAGCCTAGAATTCTCTAGTGTAGTGGGGTCATGTGGCATCAAAACATCATCTAAGACATCATGGAGTGCTCTCCTCACTATGGGACCCCCATCTGATCTCCTCATACTCTACCACACCTACAAAAATCACACTAGATAGATATTAGATCACTGATATATCTCAAAATCTATCTATTTCTAGTCTATTTTAATTAAACAAAAGTAAAATGACATTTTATTACCTATTTATGTGTTGAAACCTACTATATTACCATGTTAATGACCACCAAACATAATCTCCCCATCTGTGTGGCCTCTGATAACTTCCTATATCAATCAACTCCTACAAATAAATATTACAATCACCACTTATGCCCATCTCAGGCTATGCCAAGATGATCTCTCTATCATCCAACTCTACTCTGGTCTACCTATTAGGTCATCCAATATGGTAATAGTCTCTACTTTCTCTTACTCCTACTACCTCAATTAATGCCATGTCCAGAGTGGACATTGTTCCTTCTACTATAAATATGGTGGTTGTACCTCTAGTGCTCCTACCTCTACACCCATCTCCTATCACTTTATTTGCTATTATGATGTGGCCTAAGCATCAACCTCACCACTAATGGCCCCAGTCCTCCTCTCCCTCATGGCTGTCTCACATGTCAAGCCCAAAAAGTGGGAACCACTATTAGTACCACTGGGTGAGGCAAGCCCATTTACCCTGATACTCATGCAACCAAATGTGGCTACATCTACTAGGTATAGTGGCATGTCACCTTTATCCATGCAAAAGTTGGTGACATTGTCTCTCAACTAGGCCATATCATAGTTTTCTGCCTATATGACTACCATATTATATCTATTCATCTCACTATCTATAGTGCTAGCATGTGAGGCACATCTCATGTTACCTGGTCATGTCTCCATCTCTGAACTAGAGGTAACTTATCATTGATCACATGGGGAAATTTATCCAATCATACATGGGAAACCTCTCATAGATCTATGACATCAATAATATGATTTGTTCCATTAAATTTTGACCTCTATATATCACTTCATATATCTCATGTATGAGTTATACCAAGATGATAGATCCCAGGTCATATAACACCCTCTCTTTTCATATCATCTGGCTCAAAGCTATCAGAAATAGTAGTACCTTATCATTTGAATTATGGAAAAACACTCATGCTATCACAAGTCATATCACATCCTTCTAGATATTTGGAATTTATATCATATATACATCAAATATATTCACCCTCAATGTAGGTTGTATCATCTTTGAGACCATCACCCATATGGCTAAGGCTCTCCTTTCCTCTTTGCTATCAAGGATTCCTATGACTATGAGCATCCCTACTATGGTTAACCCTAGGATGACATGCACATCCTCTAAGGTAATACCCACCTATATAGTATCCCCCTCTACCTTCCACTTGAGGGTGTTAGTCAATCATTCATATTATCCCAAGAACATGATTAATAGATTTGAGCTAAGGGGTATTCTACACATATTTTCTATGTTTCTTAGGCCCAAAGAAATAAATATAGCTCTTACCTCTATCGACAGGTGCTCCAATAATCTAGGAGCCATGATACATCCACCAAAGGCCAAAATATCTGATGTCTCTACAATCAGTGATAAACAAAATATGTATTAGATCCTTCACATCATGTATAATAAAAATACATTCTTTTGAAATACAAAAACAAGATTAATTACTTTAATTTATTAATTTTTTATCAATTCGACCTATTTATGGCCTACTCAACCCTTTTATCCCTTAGTCGGTCATTCTTGGCCCTTTTATCACTCTTTTATCCTTCTATATGCATTTTTGTACTATTCTAGTTCTTTGGTCAAACACTAGTTTGACCAAATTTCCCTATTTTGACCTAGTTGACTTAAAAATCTAAGTTAACCCTATACTTTCCCCCCTTAATAATGCGTTGTCATACTAGACTTTCTACTCAGTCAACAATAATGTATAAGGTCAGTAGTTTGAAAAACCAACTCCATCAGCATAGACTTACTAGGTTGGTAGTATGTATTTTGTCAATTTTTAGTCTACTACGTCGATTGGGTCAACCTAGTTGATTTTCCCTACCGACCCCTTATATTTTTCAAAATAAGTGCTTTCTAGCATTAGTTCTCCAAACCCTTCAAACCCATTTCCCTAATTAGTTTTTCATACCTTTATAATCTAATTTGGTTTCATTTCTATGTTTATAAATTCTTTAAAACACAAATTTCTAAAAACACACTTAAATCACTACAATATTCAAAAACTAGTTTGGGATTCTCAATCACTTGCCTATGCTACACATGTTTCCACCTCTGGGGGTCCCTCTCTCTTAGCCCATTTTATCCTCACCATCCCATCTCGTTTGGTCTCTTAGATCTCTTTTTCTCTCATTCACAAGTCAAAAATAACAAATGACTATCATTTCAACCTATTTATAAAATCACTTTTTAATTATCTTAATCTTTCAAATCTTTTTCATCAGATTCCTTGTTTTACCTCTATCTTTGTTTTTAATCATCCATTTTCCAAATCTTAAAATGTTCTAGAATTGTGATGATGTAGAGAATATTTTCCACTACTACATGCCTCTTTTCCAAAAAAATTGATTTTTGACTTTTTTTACACTAACTTATACAAGTTTGCCTAATGTTATTCAAATTAGAGGCCTTCACTTCTCTTGTATTATACCTACTTATCTATAAAACTAAGGTAAGTAAAGGTATGTGTTTTAGAATTCTATCCTTTCATTTATCTTATTTGATCCTTATTGCATCTTACTTTGCATCAACATTATGTGTTATCATGTTCTATTTCCTGAAGCACCATCTTGTGTTACACTCATGTGACATGTGATGAGCTTCAAGTGGGGCATATGTATACAAATAATATTTTCAAAAATTTATTAATTATGGACACTTTGTATCTTACAAAAACCCATCAAGTCTCAATATCTCTAATTGCATACCTTAAAGGATGTACCAAGAAAGGGGTGGGTAGACCATTGGTGCTTCATAGGATTATTATCCCTTTTGTCACTTATTATTTACACACTTGTCTCCTAAAAACATTATCCCTAAGATTGTTCATATCTATTTTACCCATTCCAAGTATTTTCTACATTTTATCCTACTTTTTCTCATCTAGATTATATTTTATTAGTCAGATATGTTAGGTCGACTAGGTTAACTTGTACAATTTTGGGATATTTTCACTTAGGAATTAGGTTACCCTTTGGCCGACCTAGCTCGAGACCTAGTGTATTATTCTCTAAAATTGTGCTAGGTTGACTGGGTTGACCCTATCGGCCAAATTTTTTAGAAGAGTCAAGGGTCAAATCCACCTATAAATACAAGTTCATTTCCATCATTTATTAAGAAGTCAAATAGTAAGTAATAGAGAACAAACATCTACTCATTAACCATTCTATATGAGAAGTAAAGTTTAGGTTTCCATATTTTCTTTGGAGATACAAATCTTGTCTTCTGGAGAAGTCTCTTGGATGAATTGATAGGTTGTGTATCTTAAAGACAATTTTTCTTTGTCATCCTTACATAACAAAATAACCTCCTGCAAAGCACCTTTTCCAAGGGAGAGATTGAGGCTTAGTGGGTTGTCTTCAAAGGTAAGTATCCTAAATCTATTTTTTCTTTGTTAGAGAGAGAGAGAGAGAGAGAGAGAGAGAGAGAGAGAGAGAGAGAGTGTGTGTGTGTGTGTGTGTGTGTGTGTGTATATATATATATATATATATATATATATATATATATATATATATATATATATATATATATATATATATATATATATATATATATATATATATATATATATATATATATATATATATGCTTTTGTGCTTCTCTCCCATGCGTTAGGATTCCATATACATTGATGTGAGTATATGTCTCTTATGCATGTTTAGTTTTATTATTTATAAGCCCCAATTTATACCACAAGCTTTGGTGAACACTAGATTATATTTACTTTTCTTTTTATTAGTATAGGTGTACTATCAAAATTCAGGGCCCCCTTAGGGTTATTGCATGATTGTGTTAGACTAGAGGCTCTAGAACCCTCCTTAAAATGGTGTATTATGGTAAGATATCTCTTAATAGAGTCTATCAAATCCTTATATACACATAATATTTTCAAACTTTTATTGATTACTAACACTTTGTATCTTGTAGGAACCCATTAAGTCTCAATCGCTCGAAGTGTATTCCTTAAGGGGTGCACCAAGAAAGGGGTGGGAAAACTGTTGGTGCTTCATAATATTTTAATCCATTTTACCACTTGCTATCTACACACTCATCTCTAAAAACCATTTAACCTAATCTTATTCTTCTCATCCTTACCAATTCTAGTCATTTACCATGCTTTATCCTCATTCTTACTTTGACCCCTTTCAACCAATTAATTGTACTAGGTTGATTGGGTTAACCTTGTATATTTTTTTGATTTTTTATTACTGTATAGGGTCGATTGGGTTGACTTGATATTGTTTAGGGGTATTTTTCATTAGGAGCTTTGTTATCCTTTCAGCTAATCAAGCTCAGGACATAGTGAATTATCCCACAAACACATATAGGCTCGACCCTCTATAGTTGAAATATTCAAAAGGATTTAGGGAAAGATTTGCCTATATATACAAGTTCATTTCCAACCATTTTTAATAAGATAAGTAAAGAAGAATAAGTTAAAATTAATATGTACTTATTGACCATTCTATTTGAGTAATAAAGCTTAGGGTTCCGTACTTTCTTTGGAAATATAGATCTTGTCTTGTGGAAAAGTGTTTTAGATGCATAAATAGGTTATATAGCCTAGAGATAATTTGTATTTTTTATGCTTATATACCATAATAATATATTTCAAAACACCTTGAGATTAAATATTGACATATTCATCTTCAAGGTAAGTATTCCTAACTTTATTTCTCCTTTGTAAGACTAGATAGATAATGTAGTTGTGATTCTTTCTTCCACGTATTAAGATTTTGTATACATTGATGTGAGTATATGTCTTATATGCATGTTTATTTTAGTTTGTTTTGTTTATAACCCCCACTTTGTGCTATAATATTTTTTATGAAATAGATTATATTTACTTTTTTGTTTATTAGAATAGAGTGAACATTAAATCTAGGACTCTTTTAGGGTTGTTGCATGATTATGTTAGACTATAAGCTTTGGAACCCTTCCTAGCATGGTTTATTATGATAAGTGATCCCATAATAGGGTTTAGTGGATCCCCATATTTGTCATGAACCTGATTAACAGATGTATCCCCAAATAGAATTGTAATTATGCTCTATCTTCTTTGAGCTAGGATTGATTTATAAATATGAAGCATTTTTTATTGCATACATTCTAGTGAACCACACATGAACTAACCATTTCAAGATTTATTCACCTTATTTTATTTCTTTCATTATTTCATCATCATTTTTATCATATATTTACCATACTAGATTCATTCTGTCAACCCAATATCTAACTTCTATGCATAGGTTTTCAGGTACATGCAACTAGATCAACCCTATTAACCTAGTACAAGTCTTTAGTTTTTTAGACATCTAATATAGACTAATAGAAAGACACAATAAACCTTGTACATTTTTAGAAATTAGGTTCAATATACTAGGTTGACCCAATCAACCTTGTACATTTTAGTCACTCAGTAGCAAGTTTTTGTAAAGCTTGATCAACCCAGTCAACCTAATTAACATAATTTACAAGCATAAATCAAGGTTCTTAAACAAAAATATTTATTCTTTGCATCTCTGATCCACCAAGGCTCCTTTCTATCTCTCTATCTCTTTCTTTATAGTCTTTACTTTCATAGTTTGTATTATTTAAAACTACCTTTGCATAGTTAACTAGATCGACCATACCAACCCAATTTTGTGTTTTGTGTGTTGTATGGATAACTGGGTTGACTCTACTAACCCTATTCATTTTCATAAATTGATTTCATAGTATAGGCATCTAACTTATTCTATATTTTATGCATACATTGTTGACCATATCAACATTGCACCTTGTTTTAAAGTTTGAATAACCTTATGTGCTAGTAATTAATTCACACTTTCTTTTCATATTTCTTGTATGTTTAGAATAGATCACATAACTTAATTATGTGTTATTAAAATAACCATTTAGTTTAATTTTTTTCTATTTTATGCACACATAGCCAAATCATAAAATTTAAAGAAACATTTTAATATTTGTCTACCTAAGGCCAACCTACTTGAATTTCATCACCAAGGAGGAAGATGACTTGATACTTTGGTAAAGTATAAAGTAGGGTTAATGGTATATTATGGATAAGTACCTGACACCCTTATTACTATGGCGTGTGAAGATATGGGGAAGGCCTAAATACAAAGCTTGTATCATTTCCACTATAGTCCCTTTCACCCCAAACTACATGAAACCATCCTTAGATTGCCATTCTATTTCCTTATAGCCAAACTTCCCATCACATTTAAAATTATATCTTAAAAATATAATAAAAATTTAGGTTAAACAATTAATTATCTCTTTACTTTCCAAGTTGATTACTTTCTCTTTGCTCAATTGTATTTTGTATAGCAAAAACTTGAATTAGCTAACATTGGTGCAAGGTTCTGTGTTGTGTGCCTCAATTGGATTGATAAAGAACTCAAAATATTTGGTTGAAATATAATTAAAGAAACAATAAAAACACAATTCAAATAATGCTATCTTTGAGAAGAGATGTCTTATTGATCAAATTTGCAGACCCAAACATATGCCTATCTCTGAGAAGAGATGTATGATTTCCATTTTGGGTTAAATCTTCATTTATACATGTTTTTAAGGTGGGGGGAGGATGTGTAAGGTCACCAATATTGAGGGAGATGAATTGGTTTGACTTCCACAATTTACAACAATACAAATTTGAGGAATTATTATTTTTAGAAACTTCCTATTTTTAGACTACACTACTAAAATTGAAATTTGGGGCACTTCCATTGGGTTTCAGGGGTCAAACTTCATTTATAAGATATCCATGCCATTTCAACACTTTCTCCTCATTCTTATCTTTCCAATGGTTCAAACGGTGAGTCAATTAGAGCTACAGTGCAAAAATTATGGCTCCCAAAAGTTCTATCATCAATTGGGGTGGATCCATCACCTAAATTGTTGCCCAGATCATGGATTAACTATCATTAATACAATTGTCTATTTTTTTCCTTTAATTTATTTCACTTCAAATTTATTATAAAAATTATCTTATTTTAGTTCAAAAATATGTCATAAGTTTCCTAAATTACCCTATCTACTATACTGGGTTGACCCAGTCGACCTTGTACCTTTTTCTATTCCTTATTCACTATACTAGATGAACCCAATTAACCTTGTATAGTTTACAGAACCTATTTTTTTGCTAGTTTACCCTAGTTAACCCTATACTATTTTTGTGATTCCCTATTTTCTTGCTTTCTCATATCTCTTTCTTGCCCTTCATCATGGACTTTCTATTTGATGATAATACTGAGTTATAGTCAACAAACATGATGAATCTTACCAACCCTTATAGGGTCTCCCATAGATAGAGTAGGTATCCTCTCTTGGATGATATTAATGTTCATATTTCAACTTTAAAAATGAACTATGGGACCCTTGTTGATACCGCTTCATAGCATAATCCTCTCTTATCATTAGAATACCAACTTGAATTAGAGTATACCCCTAAAGTGCTCTTCTTTATCTCTGAATTTCCTCAACATTGAGGAAAAGATCCTTCTACCATTTACAATCTTATGATTAGTGGTCAAGTTGAAGAGCCTCATTCACCTACTCCTACACTATCAACTAGATTTTAGGGTACCACTTTCTTTGATTCCAAAACTTTTCCTTTAATTATGACCCCTTGTCATACCATGACCTCGTTTTCTCTATCTTATTCCACCTCCATGCCTAGTATATCCACTAACATGGTAGGTTATACATTTAGTGGTCCTCTCATAAGACCCACTATCCTTAATCCTTCCACTAGTACATCATTTTCTACCCAAGGTAATCATGTTATTAGTGTTTCTTCTTCTCAACTATTCACTAGTACATATTTTTCTACACAATTTGTTTTTACCACTAGTACGTCACATTCTCATAATTCCTCTCAAGATCCTGTCAACACCAATAGTGGTACCAAAGCCACTAATACCAAATCTAATTCTTTTAATAATGTTAATTAAACACAACAATTATTATTACAAGTGCTCAATCAAATGAATACCTTTCAATCTCATAACATAAATTAAATGATGAGAATGTAAAACCATCTTCTTCATTTTCAATCTCATCCTTAACAAACAGCTTGGGTCATACATAAATAGAATTTTCCCCCTCCTCCTCTTTGAGATTCTCAAGGAAAACTCATTCCTCAACCTCCTTTTGTTAAAAAAACCATTAAGTATATCCAAAATGAACCTCTCACTACTCAAATTTATATTATTGATATTTTAGGTATCACATCTACAATTTCTTATAATGGATCAACCAATCTCACCCTTCATCTTAAAACATTTGGAAATCTTTATAAGGATTGGATCAAATTGAACACATTTTCTACTACTAAAATCTTAGTCAAAACACTCACAGGTGATGCCTTGGATTGGTAAAACTAACTTAGAACTCATTCCATTACTATTTTGGAGGATTTAGTGAATTCTTTAGTCTAAGAATTCTAAACTAGTGATCTTACTAAAAACACTTTGTCCCACTTCATATATTGTAAACAACTTAAAAATGAAAATGCTTAGGCCTTTGTTAAAAGGTGGAAAATTTTATCAAACAAATGTGAACATAACATGGTTGATGACAATATTTTCCATCTCTTTACCAATGTCCTTTTTCCTAAACTTTATTATTGGGTATGTACTCTCTCTCCACATACCTTTTAGGAGGCTATTGATGAAGCTAAAAGACAAGATTTCTTTATGTGTCAATTTTAGCCACCCCAACCTTCTATAGGTCCTCATATCTTAAAAATAAAATTCACAATGTTACCAATGATGGTGTTATATATTCTTATGACAACATTTAAAATTTTCAAGTTATCATTCCTACCCCTTCATTAGAACCATCTTCCCCTTCTGAACAATATACCAATCCTCACTTATCTTCACCAAACAACATTATTTTTCATAAACCTCTATCCTTAGCTGAATTTCTTAAGCATCTACCTAGGCCTCTTCTATGAGATCTTGACCCTACCCATCTTATGAAACCCTGGTATGATCTTAATAGGTTTTGTTGATTTTACACTAGTTGGGGTCATTATCATGAGACCTATAGACAACTTCATAATTTATGTATGGATTTTATTCTTGGTCCTAATTTTGATCATTATTATATCATTCTAAAGATTCAACAATATTATGAAATTAATTTTAAAGACTATAAATTACATGATAAAAATCATGCCTTGAATGATGCCAATTCTCATATAGCTATCTACAAAGATCCTTTTCCTAATCATCAACCTATTTAAGACAATCAAGATAAAGCCACCCCTTCCACCAATAATGTAGAAAGTATTTTTGAACCCACTTATGAAGATAATGTAGTTATCATGGCTAATATGTGAAGGGTGGTTGATTTTATCGATTCTCAACCTATCTACACTCCTCCATCTAGAACATATCATGTTATCTAAGATTCTTCTCTATCTCATTTAAATTAGTTGGGGCAAGATGACCTCATTAATTTTGATGATATAATTTCTAATTCTCCTTTGGATACCACTTATTTTTATATTTAAACCACTCTTATGTCATCTCTAACACTAATGATACTCAAATTTATACTAACACTTCTTATACCATTTCTCAAAATCAACTTGAAATATCTACTTCATCATCACAACATGATTTGTAACCTTGTTCTAAAATTTCTTCTTACAAATATAAATTCCAATGGACTTTGGCTCCTCCTGAAAAATACATCCTTAATTATTATGCAGCTATATATAACACACTTCTTATGGGTTATGATGAGTGGGATCCCATCATAGAACTCACTAATCTCCCATCCTAGATTTCATTCCTTGAGCTTATGAAGACTTCTCCATGTCATATAAACTATCTTATGAAACTATTATTTGAGATGAATGTGCCTCATCCTCCCCTAGCATAATGGGAGGTATCCTTATCTTGATTCAAGGATGGTATATTAAAACAAAGTGAAGATATGTCTATCAACATTGATGAAACTATAGCCACTTCTCTTTCCTTAAAATTTATCATAGCTTCTATGATTCCTAAAAAGATTCTAATTCATGTATATGATTCCTCCTTTATTAATTAATTTTCAAATAGGTGATATCCAAGTTAAGTGTGCATTGATTGATGAGGGTTATGTCACTTGTGTTGCCTCTTTCAACCTCATTAAGACCCTTGGATATTAAGAATGCAATCTCAAGTCTACATGAAACACCTACCAAGGATATGATAGAAGGAAAATGACTCCTATAGGTTGTGTATGGTTTCCCATTATAGTCCCACCTTTCACCATTAACATGAAGGTGATGGTAATTAACTTTCCCTTTCTTATAACATCTTGCTTCATAGACCATGAAATCACTGTATGAGAAACATTGCTTCTTATGCCTACCAATGTAATAAATTCCCTCATAATAGAGCCACTTATAGGATTCAAGGTGATGTTAATCCTTTTAATTTCAAACAATTCCAAGCCCATGGTGTCTTCAAGATTCCTACTCTTGAACCTCTACCCAACATTCCATTCTATGAGTTGTAGCATCTTAATTTTACTATTAATTCAAACTAAGGTTATAATGGGCATACCAAACTCATTGGGAAAATTATTCCTAACATATTAGATTATGATGATGATGAGCCTAGTAAGATTAACCTAAATATTAAAAATATTGATCTCTCACTGACCTCATCTCATAGCTTCTTGATTCCTTAAAGCCTCATTATTGCAAGCCTCTTTGTGATGATATTCCTATCATCTTAACCAAGACTCAACATTCTATTCACCACACTTCTTTAGATGAAAAGATCATCCATACTTGTGTAACTGATCTTCATACCCTAGATTATGATGATAGTTATTCCCTAGATGATCCATTTTTAGGTGGTCTTGTCTAGGCTTGTGATGTTAAGATTATCCATTATCATTCTTTTTTACTTGAGTCTTTTCATGTATCTTCCTATATTCCTTCATTTTTAATTCATAATTTTATTATTTTTCCTCTTTATCATAGGGTAGAGATGTCACCAACACCTCCAATTTTTTAACATCTTCATATGAGTATGCTCATGGATCATGCTATGATTAGGCCTTACCATGCTGCTAGGTACCTTGATCATTATAGTTAGTTTACTCTTGATATTAGTACGACCCTATTTATACCTTATATAGATCATGATCCTCTCTTATTAGAGCCCTTATCAAAGCCTATTATATCTCCCGCTATAGTTGATCCTATTCCCACTCCTACTATAGTTAAGCTTGTTTTCACTCTTGCTATTGTTGAGCCTGCCCCTACTTCTCATCCCATTTTTCCTTATATTGACCCTAGTTCCATTCCTCCTCTATCATTATCTTCTCTTGGTGATGCTTTGCTTCCTTTACCTAAGATGGCTCCATTTCCCATCAAATGGTTTGATGAGTCCTCTCTATCTTCTTCCACTTCTATTATACCTCCTTCTATGAGTGCTTCTCCTAAGATCACTCACAGACATATATGTTACTTCCATGGGACATGAAATAATTCTTCTACCCATTATCTTAAGTTGTGATAATATATTTATACTTTGATTCTTTCCTCTCTTTCTTTAGATAAATTCATGCTTCCCTTGAAGGTTCAACTTGAATATATACCTAAGTATGACGAGGTGTATTATCTATGAAACCAATGTAACACCCATCATACTGATCATTACCACATCCTTAAAAAATACCTCAAGGATCACATTATAACTATTCTTAAACCTTGTTCTATTCCTCCCATAGGTCATTCTCATAAGAAGGCTCCTACTTATTATCCCATGGATCCACCTCCAATGGTTCCATTCCCTTCTATGGTCCCTTCATCACCTTCTCTACTTACACCTATGATTCCTTCACCTATGGACCTTCCCTCACCTATGATCCTTCTCCACCTATGATTCTTTCACCCATGTTCTTCATAAGTTATTTCTACATCTCTCATAGAACTCAATCTCACACATTCTCCCAAGCATCCCTTACCTAATTTTCCTTAGCATGATCCATCGAGTATTCCTAAATTTTTAGTTAAGGAGATTAAAAGATAAGTCTTTTCCTAGTTTTCATTTAACATTGATGAGACATTAGCAACAATTCATATCTAGATTCATAGATATTTATCCAATGTCTTAGATAATGTGTGTGGGTAGATTTAACAGTATTTATGAGTGCATGCATAGAGCATTTATATTTACATTTTGATTAGGAATGTTCTCTAATTTCATTCTTAGCTATCTATTATATCATTTGATGTTGTGTCAAATTCATATTTTTATTATATAGATCTTTATTTTTGGTACTATATCTTTCTTCTCTTGTCAATTATCTTTGCATATGATTGTCTTTATTTATCATTACTTTCTCTTTCTTTCTTGAATTTTTCTCAAAACTCTGTTCTTGTGCCTTCATGATTGTTTTCTTTATTATCTCTATTTTTCATAGATAATTGTCATTGTGACTTGGTTATATAAATTATGTTCCCTTTGGTTCTTATCTTCTACTACCATGTGATTAGTTAATAAACAATGCATCTCATATAATTTACTTATACCAATCCACTTTTGGATCTCATTTTTCCTTCTTCCTTTTTCACAAACTAAGCGTATACATGGTTGAGACTTTAGATCACATGCTAGTTCATTGATTAATCCTAAGTTTCCTAGTTAGTCTTTGTATTTAGTTACTTATCTTCCCTTAGCCTTAGCCTTAGCCTAAAGATCATTAGTGTGTATCACTACATCTCTCATGATTGGTCATTCCAAATCCATATACAGGAGGAATCTTCAAAATGCATAGAAAAGTTAAATTACAAATCATTTTTACAAAAGGCAATGATATAAAAGGCAAAAATATTCTTAAAATTCAAATCACACTAAAAGACATGATTCAAAGTGCATCTCCTTATTCTAATAGAAGATAAAACTCCATAGTTGGCCTCATGGTAAATCTGAGGTCCTTTGGGGTATGCTAGGATAATTGATTAGAAGAGGAGAATTAAAAAAAATTTAGTGCTACCTACTTTCTCACATAAGTACCGAATCTTTGTAGTAGATTGATGGATTTATAAAGGGTCCTAAGGAACTGGGAACATGTCATGGGAAGGTAGGTCTATTTTAATTTTATTATACCAGTCCACCTTCATGATTCTATCTTAATATCATGCTTATCTACCTATAAAATCTTTGTATCTATAGAGAACAAGTTTCCTTTGTACATTGATGGTCACTAGTCACTTAGTGTCTTCTCATGTCCTTAATATGCCTCTTGCCTCCTAAGCTCTTCTCATAAGATGAATAAGTCCTTTTTAAAATCTTTTTTTCATTCCATATACCCATCATATTTCCTCTTAAGAACTATTGCTTTGTTTATTGATCACTCCCCTTGGGATTTCATTTATGAGTTACATTATAAGACCATGAATAGGACCCAACCATCCTCACAAATTACCATACTTTTCCTTCCTATTACCCACATTATTTATTACTCAATTATCCCAAATTTTTCCACCACAATGGTGTTCTCTTTATGAGTTGTAGTGTAATACCATGGATTGGACTTGACATTCCTCAAAAAATTTCCAATAATACATGTCACAAACCCAAATTACATGTGTCAAATATGCGATAAAATATGAATGATTATGATGTTACAAATCACTAACATGTTTCCCAACTTGTTTTAGTATGTTTTATGCTTAATTCATTTATCTTTCACTTTTATCTTCTTATTTTCCAAGTGCATGTAAGAATTCAACCATTTCTTGAAATTTACATACTTCCCAACTTGAATTAGTGTGATAAATTTAAAACCAATATTTTACCAATTTTGTTTTTCTCTTATACTTCCCAACATGATATAGTATGATTGATTGATTTAATTAATTTGATTTTATACTATTTATGACCTTTTACATACCTTCAATTTTATTACATTATTTTCATACTTCCCAATTTGATTTAGTATGATTTTACTTATTTCTATTTGGTGCAAATTTTTTTCACTTTGGTTTAAAACAAAATTCCTCTTTTACCATCTTATTTTACCATCCCTTGGTTCTTTATAATTAGTCATTTTCTTGTTATTACATATTTCCCAACTTGAAATATCATGTAATACATTTATTGATTGATTATATTTTACCAAGTCCTTTTTTCTTGTTTCTTTTTAACTATGCATGTGTTTTAGATAGTGCTAGAAAGGAAACCACATCTCATATATTTCCTATAGCATATACAATGACAACTAAATACATATGATATAAATAAATATATCCAAAGCATCCATAACCACAACCATAATGAAAAAAATGTACACAATCAATATCAATATGCCAAAATTATACATCATATATATACATCACATGAGTTTTGAAATAATAAATACAACCATATATACAATGCTTCAACTTTATGGCTGAGCCCCATCCTATCTATCTTGTGGCCTAGTCACATTACCTATTGAGGCCTCAATTTGACTCCTATAAATGGTAAGCTATAAAGAGGCCATTTAAGATCTCAATCCCTCTACTTGCGCCTATAGATGTGCTATCTACACTTATGCCTACACCAACTCAGTCTTGGTCACTGTATGTGCTTGCATTAATTGGATCTGTGTTGTCATATGTGCTTATTTAATATACATAACTATAACTAGATACATAGCTCTCTCCTTTTTTATGGCCTACCATAACTGTATCTCAGCTATACCCATCTCTACTAGTAGCTACATCCTCTCCCTCTATGCTCATATCTACCTCACTGACTCAAATACTAATCTAAACCAGCTCACCTGAGCTAGAGTAGATGGTAAACTAGGGTATTATAATGTAGTAGGGTCATACAATTGTAGATTTTCATCCAAGATGTCATGGAGTGCTCCCCTCATAGGGAAACCCCACATCTCCTCCTCATCCTCAACTATGCCTACAAAATCACACCTAGATAGATATTAGATCACTATTATATCTTGAAATATCTATATACCTATAGTCTCTATTTCAAAATGAAAAATTAAGAAATAATTTAATCATCTTTATTACCTATCTATATCTTGACCACTATGATTTCACCATTTGGTGACCACCTAGAAAAGACTCTCCATCTGTATGTCCTCTTAGCACCTCCTCTATAGGTCACCTCCTCAACTCAAATCTAGTTATCATGGCTCAAATTTGCTTAAGCTTACACCTGAGTGGCCTATCTATCATTTGTAAGTTCTTTGGCTCACCTATTGGGTCATTAGGGATGGTGATAGTCTCCAATTTATCCTACTACTCATACCTCTATCAATGTTGTGTCCTCAATGGTCATAGCTCATATCACTATGGAGATGGTGGTTGTATCTATGGTGGAACTACCACTACGTAAATCTTCCCCTATTCTTCTCCCTATCATGCTCACCCAATCTATGGTCATTCTTGATGTGGTCTAAATGTTGGCCTCATCACTAGTGGCCCTAGTCCCCTCCTCCATGACTCTCTCACATACTGAGCCCACTATAAGGGAATCAATATTGGTGCCACTAGATGAGGTAAGCCCATCTATCTTATCACCTATGCCATTGAATATGTCTCTCTCTACAAAGTATAGTGTCCAATAACATCTATCCTCATTGTAGTTGGTGTAACTATATACCATCTTTACCATGTAATTGTTATGTGCCCATATGACTACCATACTATAGTTATGTGTCTCATAATCTATAGTGATAATATATGTGGCATGGATCATGATACTTGGTCCTCTCTCCATTTCTACACTTTAGGTGACCTATCATCAACTACATGGGGCAACCTAACCAATTAATACATGAGAAACCTCTCATAGATCCAAGCCATCAATAATATGATCGGTCCTATCAACTTATGCCCTTTGAATAGCACCTCAAATAGATCATGTATGAGCTAGAGCCAGATGATAGAGCTAAGATAATATAGTACTCCCTCCTCTAAAATCATCCTACTCAAGGCTACCATGAATAGTGGTATGTTAGCATCTAACTTATGACATGTCACTCACTATGTCATAAGTCCTATCACAACCTTATAAATATTTAAAATCTATTATGAATATACATAAAACATACTAAATTACCTACTTGATAATATTGTATCCAAGCCTGTAACCCACATAGCTAAGTCTTTCCTCTCCTCTAGGTCATTTGGTATGCCTGTAGTCACTGATGATCCTGTAAATGATAGAACTAGGATGGCATGCATATCCTTTAGAGTGATATCTACCTCTACTACATCCATATCCACCTCCCATCTAAAGGTATTAGTTAATCATTCCCATCATACAAGGAACATGACTAATAGATTTGCGCTTGGGAAAATCGTACACATCTCAATTATCCCTCCTAGGCTTACAACTAGCCTAGATCTATCACTTATGGTTAGATGCTCTAGTAGATATGGTAGCTAAGAAACGTCTACTAATATTTAGAACCTAGGTCATCCCTAAAACAAAGAAAAAAATTAAATATGTATTAGATCCTCCATGTCATGTTTAATCAAAATACATTCTTTTTACAATTTTAATAAAAAACAAACCTAAATTGATTTAATTCATTCATTGTTGCCTATTTTTAGCCTATTTAGTCCTTATTACCCTTAATTAGTCATTTCAGGCTATTCTATCCTTCTTTTGGTCTTTTACACACATTTCCCAACCATTTTAGTTCTTTAGTCAACATAGTTTGACCCAAATTTCTCTATTTTTAGCTTGGTTGACTTAAAAATCTATGTTAACCATCTTATTTTCCCCTCCCTAGTACTGCATTATCATTTTGGACTTTTTGGATTAGTTAGAAAAGTGTACTAGGTTGGTAGTCTACAAAATATATAGGGTTAGCACACACCTACTGGGTCAACATTATGGATTTTGCTTATTTTCAGCCTATTGGTTTGACCTAGTTTTTTTTTGGTCGTCGACACCTTGCATTTTCCTAAAAAACTGCCTTATTACAGTTTTATTCCAAATTAATTCAAACCCATTTGCCTAATTAGTTTTTCCTACCTATAAAATCTAATTTTGTTTCATTCCAACATCTAAAAATTCTAAAAATTACATTTTTCTAAAAATACACTAAACTCAATAAAATACTCAAAAACTAGCTTAAGATTTATAGTTGCATACCTATAGTGCACTCGCTGCTGCTCTTGGAGCCCCTCCTCATCTAGCCTATTGTCTCCTCACTATCCTAGCTTGTTTGATCTCTAGATCTCTTTTCTATCTCTTTCACAAGTCAAAATAACCAAATGACTTCTCCTTCTCCCTATTTCAAAATGCTTTTCAAACTTTAAATTCTTCAATTATTCTCCTATAGATTCCTTCTTTTGCCTATATTTTCATTTCTATTCATCTATTTTTAAAACCATAAAATACATTAGATTCATGATGATGTAGAGAATACTTTCCACTATAATATGCTTATCTTCCAAAAATTTTGATTTTTGGTTTTTTTTTGCACTAACTTCTCTAGGTTTACCTAGTGTTCTTCACATTGGACACCTTCACATCTCTTGTAGTCTAATTCTTTATTTAAAAAACTAAGGTAAGTAAAGGTATGTGTTTTTCAGTTTTATCCTTTCATTTATATAATTATATACTTACTATACTTTAATTATCATCAACATTATGTGTTACTATGTTATTTCTTGAAGTGCCATCCCTTGTTACACCTTAGTGACATGTGATGAGCTTCGAGTGGGGCATATGTATACACACAATATTTAAAAATGTTTATCGATTGATGACACTTTGTATCTTATAAGAACCCATCGAGTCTCAATCTCTCTGAGTGTATGCCTTAAGGGGTACATCAAGAAAGGGGTGGGTAGACCATTGGTGCCTTGTAAAATTATTGTCCCCTTTTACACTTTCCATCTACACACTCATCTCTTAAAAACAATTTAAACTAAGACTATTCTTCTCATCCCTACCCATTCTAGTCATTTCCCATGTTTTATCCTCCTTATTATTGCCTTGACCCCCTTTCAACTAGTTGATTATACTAGATCGACTAAGTTAACCCTATAAAGTTTTTAGCTTATAATTACTATATAGATTCGATTGGGTTAACCTTATACATTTTAGGGGTATTTTTCATTAGGAGCTTTGTTAGCCCTTCAAGTGACCTACCACATGACCTAGTTAATTATCCCCTAAAAACATATAAGTTTAATTATGTCAACCCTATATAAATGACATATTAAAAAGGATTTAGGGTAAGATCTACCTATATATACAAGTTCATTTCCAACCATTTGTAAGAAAAGAAGTGAATAATAATAAGTGAAAATGAACATCTCCTTATTGACAATTCTACTTGAGGAATAAATCTTAGGGTTCCATACTTTTTTTGAAGATACAAATATTATCTTGTGGATAAGTCTTTTGTATGCATAGATGGGTTATGTATTCTAAATTTGGTTTATTTTTATTATCCTTACATACCACAGTAATCTATTTTAAAGCACCTTGGCCAAGGGAGAGATTGAGGATCGACAGGTTCATCTTTAAGGTAAGTATTCCAAACTTTATTTCTCCTTTGTAATAATAGATAAATAATGTAGTTGTTCTTATTTCTTCAATGTATTAGGATTCTGTATACATTGATGTGAATATATGTCTTCTATGCATATTCAATTTAGTTTGTTTTATTTCTAACCCCCACTTTGTGCCATAAGCTTTGGTGTGTACTGGATTAGATTTACTTTCTTATTTATTATAATAGAGTGAACATTAAATCTATAACTATTTTAAGGTTGTTGCATGATTGGTTTAGACTATAGTATTTAGAACCCTTTATAGTATTCTGACAAGTGACCCCTTAATCGGGTCTAGTAGATTTGCATATTGGTCATGCCCTCGCTTAACAAATGTATCCCCAATCAGAAGTGTAGGTAAGCTATATCTTTTCCAAGCTAGGATTGATTTATAGACATGATGCATTTTTTATTTCATACAATCCCCATAATGGCCATTTTCTTGATTAAAAAATGTATCCCCAATTGGAAGTGGATGGTATGATATATCATCTCTGAGTTAGGATTGATTTATAGACATGATGCTTTTATTATTGCATACATTCTGATGAACCTAACATGAATCTAAGCCTTCTAGGATTTGTTTCACTTATTTTCATCATTTCATCATTTTATTTTTCATATATTTGTGATGTTGGGTCAACTGTATTGGCATAGTACTAACATTTGTGTGTAGGTTTGACACATAGTCACATCAAAATGACTTTGTTTTATTTGTGTAGGTTTTCCATAATTCTAGGTCAGACTACTATGTTGACCTATTCAACCCTATATACTTTTAGGCATCTAATTCAAACTACTAGGTCAACCCATTCCACCCTATATATTTTAGGCACTCAGTAACAAGTTTTTGTAAAGCTTGGTTGACCTAGTCAACATAGTTAGCAAGATTTTCAAGAATTTAACTAGGTTATTCAACAACAATCTCACTTCTCATCATCTTCCAAGCCACCAAGGTTCCTTTCTATCTTTCTCTCTCTTTCCTTGAATTCTATTTTTCATAGTTTGCAATCTTTTAAACTACCCCTATATAGTCAACTAGGTTGACCTTATCGATGTAATTCTCTATTCTATGTGTAGTCTAGAAAGCTAGGTTGAATTTGTTAATATAAATCACTTTCAGACCTTTTTTATTCCATAGTATAGGGTTGACCCTATCGAACCTATTCTATATTTTATGCATACATTATTGAATAAATCAACACTATACTATGTTTCAAAGTTAGAATTAACCTTTATATGTTTGTGATTAGCTTACACTTTCATTTCTTATTTCTTGCATGCTTAGAATAGATCACATAGTCTAACTAAGTGGTTTTCAATATAATATTTAGTTTCACTATTTTCTCTTTTATGAACACACAACCAAATTAGAAAATATTAAAAAACATTTTAATAATTATCTAGCCAAGGCCAACCTGATTGGATTTTATCACCAATGGGGAAACCAACTTGGTTTTTTGGTCAAGTATAAATATGTGGTTAATGGTATAGTTTGGCTAAGCACCCAATACCCTTATTTCTATGTTGTGTGAAGTGAGGGGTTAGGACCCAATACCAATCTTGTACCATTGCTAATATAGATCCTTTTTAGCTTAAAATGTCATGAAACTATCCTTAGATTTCTTTCTAGTTCCTATCTTACAACCAAATTCCTATCACTTCTAAAATTATATTATAATAATCTAACAAAATTTAGGCTGACCACTTAGCCTTTATTTTCCAAGTTGATTTCTTTATTTCTATTCAATTGTATGTTGTATTATAAAAACATGCATTAGCCAATGTTGGTGTAAGGTTTTGTGTTATTTACCTCAATTAGATCAACCTCATTATTCCAATTGATTATGTGTTTCCCTTTAGTTCTAATTTTTCAAAATACTTGTAAAATTATTCTTATTTTAGTACACAATTATTTTTGTTGACATAGTCATTTAAAAACTATCTACTTTTCCCTATCTATTGTGCTAGGTCGACCCTATACACATTTTTATCCTCTATCTACTATTCTAGGTCAACCTAGTCGACCCAATATAGTTTATAGGCTCTATTTTCTATGCTAGATCGAGCTAGTTGACTTGATATAGTTTTTATCGCTTCCTAATTTCCTTGATTTCTCATCTCTTTTGATAGGTTTAGTCTTTCTCCTTCATCATGAACTTTTTGTTTGAAGACAACATTGAGTTGAATTCAAAAAAGATAATGAATTTTTCCAATCCTCATAGGGTCCCCCATATGTAGAGTAGGGATACTTTATTTAATGAGAGTAATGTTCACATAGCCACTTACAAAATGAACTATGGGACCCCTCCTCATTCCTCTTTGCACTGTACTCCTCTCTTCTCCCTAGAAGATCAACTTAAACTAGAGTATGCCCCTAAAATGCTTTTATTTATCTCCAAATTTCCTCAACATAGATGAAAATATCCCTCTACCATTTACCATCTCATGATTAGTGGTCAATAAAAAGAGTCTCATTAACCAACTCCCACATTATTAAATGGAATCATGGGTACCACTTTCTTTGACTCTCAGTCTCTTCCCTTGATTATGACCCCTTCTCATACCATGACCTCTTCTTCATTAACTTCTTCTACCTCCATGCCTAGTATCTCTACTAATATTTAAGGTTATAAATCTAGTGGGGATCTTATAAGATTCACAATACTTAATCCTTCTACTAGTGCATCATTTTATACCCAAGGTAATCATGCTTCTAGTGATTCTCTTCTCATCCCTTTACTAGTCCATCTTTTGCCACACAATAAAATTTTGCTACTAATACCTCAAATTCTTATCATTCCTCTCAAGATCATATCAACACTAATAGTGGTATCAAAGCCACTAATACCAACTCTAATGATTCAAATAATACTAACAATTCCAATCACACCTACCAAATCTTGTTATAAACACTCAATCAAATGAATAGTTTTCAAAATCATAATGCAAATCAAATGATGAGAATGAAAAATCACCTTGTCCATCTTTAAACTCATCGTAAACCAATGACTTGGGGAACACATAATTAAAATGTTCCCCCTCATCCTCTTCTATATTTTAATGGTAATCTCATCCCTCAACCTCATTTGGTCAACAAAACCATTAAGCATCTTCAAAATAAATGTCTTACCACTCAAATTGATAATATTGATATAAGAGGTATCACCCC
Organism: Torreya grandis; assembly: GCA_037957365.1. Taxonomy (NCBI): domain Eukaryota; kingdom Viridiplantae; phylum Streptophyta; class Pinopsida; order Cupressales; family Taxaceae; genus Torreya; species Torreya grandis. The sequence continues at coordinate 1,817,559 of JARHVA010000705.1, read as the reverse complement.
TACCTTTTCTTATTATGGATCAACTAATCCTACCCTTCATATTAAAATATTTGTAAATCTCTATAAGGATTGGGTCAAATTGAACACCTTTACCACTAACAAACTCCTACAAAAAACCCTCATGGGTGATGCTTTAGATTAGTACAACCAATTAAAATTCATTCTATTCCTAGTTTGGAAGATTTATTAAATGCTCTAGTACAAGAATTTCAAACTAGTGATCTTCTTGAAAAAACTTTGGCCCACTTCATAAATTGTAAACAACTTGAAAATGTAACTGCCCAAGCTCTTATTAAAATATGAAAAAAATTATCTAATAAATGTGAATGTAACATAGCTGATGATAACCTTTTCCATCTCTTTACCAATTCCCTTTTCCCCAAATTACAATATCAGGTTCACACTCTCTCTCCATGGACTTTGGAAGAAGATATTGACCAAGCTAAACATCATTATTTTCTTCTGCATCAATATGATCCATACCAACCTTTTACATGTCCTTGTATCTTACTTAAGAAAAAGAATTGTAATGCTACTAATGATGGTGTCACAGACTCTTATGACACCATTCACACTATTCAAACTATCGTTCCTAACCAATATTCAAAACTAATTCCCTCTTATAAAAAATATACACATTCTCATTTATCTTCACCTCATAACATTAATGTTCACAAACCCCTATATTTAGCTAAATTACTTAAAAATATACCTTGGCCTCTACCAAGAGAAGTTAATCCCACTCATCCTATGAAATCTTGGTATTATCCAAACAAGTTTTGTTTGTTTCATGCTAGTTAGGGTCATTATAATGATACTTGTAGGCACAATTGTACTTTATCTATGGATTTTATCCTTGGTCCTAATTTTAATCATGATTATATTATTCAAAAATGTCAACAAGCCTATAACATTGATTTTAAGGCTCATGAAACTCATACTACATCTCAAGCCTTTAATCAAGGTAATGCCCATTTGGATATCTATAAAGACCTTCTTCCTAATCATCAACCTAATCAAGATAGCCAAGACAAGCCCACCCCTTCCACCAATAATGTAGAAATTATTATTGACCCTACTCCTAAAGAGAATGTGGTTAACATGAATAATGTGTGAAGGGTGATTACTTTTATTGATCCTCAACCTATCTATACTCCTCCATTATCTCACCCATTTTGTGTTATCCTAGATTATTCTCTAACTCACTTAAATGAGTTGGGGAAAGATGACCTTGTAAACTTTGATGAATTTTTTTTAACTCCTCCCTTGGATAACACTTCCCATTCTATTTGTACCATCCATCCATCTTTTGTACCTCACACTAATAACAATCAAGTTTTTATCAACACTTTTCCTACTAATTCTCAACACTAACCTAGACCAATGGCTTCATCTTTACAACATAATTTATAACCTTGTTCTAATCCTTCTCCTTCTTATCAACATAAGTTATAATGGACTTCAAATTCTACTTTTGAGGACCTTTTTAATCACTATGCACCTATTTTTAATAATCTCCTCATGGGTTATGATTAGTGGGATCTTATCATGGAACTCACTAATCTCCCATCCCAAATTCCATTTCTTGAGCTTATGAAGACCTCTCTGTATCATAAAAACTATCTTATGCAAATCTTATTCAAAATTAATGTCCTTCATCCTCCCTTATCAAGATGTAAAGCAATCTTATCTAGATCTGAAGATAACATACTGCAATAATGTGAAGAGATGTCCATCCATGTTGATGAAATAGTGGACACTTCTCTTTCCTTAAAATTTCACATCACTTCTATGATTCTTGATGAGATTATGATTCATACAGATGATCCTCCTCTATTCATTTGTGTCCAAATTAGTGATATCCAAGTCAAGCATGCCTTGATTGATAAGGGTTCCAACACCTATATATCTTTTCTTGATTTTATTAAAACCATTGGATATTCTGAAAAAAATCTCAAAGATACATGCAAAACATGCCAAAGATATGATCAAAGGTAAATGCCTCCTTTAGGTTGTTTATGGCTTCTCATTATCATCCCACCTATCACCATTTTTGTGAAGGTGATTCTATTTAACTTTCCTCTTTCTTATAATAGCCTACTTGGTAGGATGTGGACTCATCATATGAGATCAGTTGCTTCTTCTACTTGATAATACATTAAATTTACTCATAATGGAGCTATTTATAGGATTTAGGGTGACACTAACCCTTGGAATTTTAAATAATTCCAAGACTATAGTGTCTTTAATATTCCCACTCTTTAACCTTTGCCTAGTGTTTCATTCTATGAGTCTCTATGATTCAACTTTCCCATCAACTCAACTTGAGGTTACAATGGTCATCCTAAACTCATTGGGAATATTATACCTTAACCTATTTATGATGATATTCTCATTATATTGACTAAGACTTGGCATTATGTACACTACACTTCACTAGATGATAAGGTTATATATACTTTCATCATTAATCTTCACACCCCTTACTATAATGATGATCACACCTTAGATGATCCATTCATAGGCAGTCTTGTTCAAGCCTATGATGGTGAGATTACCCATTATATCTCTTCTTTGCTTTAAGTTTTTAGTTATTCTTCTGATGTTCCATCATTTGTAATTCCTATTTTTGGAATTTTTACTCTTTATCTCATGGTATAGATGGTGTCAACACCTCTAATTTTGAGGAACCTCATAGGAGTATGCTCATGGATTGTGTTATGACTAGGCCTTACCACTTTGTTGGGTACCCTGACCCTTATATCTTAATTGTCCTTAAGATTCATGGGAACCTTCTTCAGCCAGATGTAAACCCCACCCATCCCTTAGTATAACTCACATCAGATTCCATTACTACTCTTACTATAATTGAAACCATCCTTATACCCATTATAATTGAGTATATTTCTGCTCTTACTATCACTGAGTCTATCCTTGCTTCTAATCCCATTGCTCCTTCCATTGAGCCTAGTTGCATTATTTCCCCATTATCCCCTTCTCTTGGTGATAATTTACTTCCTTTACCTAAGCTAGCTCCATTACCCACCAAATGGGTTGATGAGCATTCCCAAGCTCCTTCCATTCTTGTTAAACATCCTCTTATGAGTACTTATAGTAAGCTTACTCACAGGAATTTCTATTCCTTCCATGGCACATATAACCATTCTTCCATGAATTTTTTTAAGCTACGACAATATATATACTTTACATCCTTCATCCCTTCAGTATTTAGACAAGGCCATACCTCTTTCAAAGGTACTACCTAAGTAAATTCCTAAGTATGGAGAGGTATATTGTCTTTGGCACCAATATAGTACCCATCACATTAATCATTTATACATCCTTCAATAACACCTTAAAGATCATCTTATAGCTATTCATAAACCTTCTACCACTCCTCCCATAAGTCATTCCCACAAGATGGTTCCCACTTATTCTCCCATGGTTCCATCCCATATTATGGTCCCTTCATCATATTATATTCCTTCACTCGTGACTCCTTCACCTGTGAAACTTCCCTCACATGTGGATCCTTCTCCACCTATGAGTCCCTCACCATGGATACTTCCCAATTGGTGATTCTTGTATCTTTCATAAATTCCACTCCCATGTAATATTTTTAGCATCCCTTACCTAATATCCCTTATCAACATGATACATCCAAAATTCCTAATTGTTCTATTGAGGAGATTAGATGAGAAGTATTTCCCCAATTTTCACTGAAGATTGATGAGATATTAGTAGTAGTTCACATCTAGATTCATAAAGATCTATCTGATGTTCTAGATAATGTGTGTAGATAGATTTATTAGTATTTATGAGCACATGCATGGTGATTTTACATTTTCATTTGGATTGGACATGTGCTCCAATCCTATCTATATCTATTTGTTAAATCATTTGGCATTATTTCAAATTATTATTTATGTTACATAGTGACTTTAATTTTGCACTTTATATATTGATTATAATGTCATTTATGTTTTTTATAGATGTTTTATTTATTAGTTATTTATTTTCATTCTTCAGTTTCTTTCTCAAAAACTCCCTTTTTTCTCTTCCTTATTGTTTTCTTTATTATCTCTATTTTTCATGAATATTTATCATTATGACTTGGTTATACAAACCTAGTTCCCTTTAGGCATTCCCTCTTTACCATGTGATTAATTATCAAATATTTAATCTCATTATAATCTCCTTTCACCAGGCCACTTTGGATCTCCTTTTTTCCCTTTCTTGTATTTTCACAAACTAAGCATATACATAATTGAGACTTGAGATCACATACTAGTTTATTATTAAGCCTAAGTGTCCTAGTCAATCTTATCTTTGATAACTTAGCTTCCTTTAGCCTAAGCTTGTAGTTCATTCATGTGTATCACTCTATCTCTCATTTTTGGACATTCAAAGTCCATACAGATTAGGAATATTAAAAGACTTAAAACATTTAAGATCCAAGTCATTAAATGAAAGGCAACGATATAACATGCAAAAACATTTCAAATTCTTAATAGTCAAATTAAAATAAAAGACATGATTTAAAGTACATATCATTCTTCTAATCAAAGATAAAACTTGGTAGTTGGCATCATGATAGAGCTAAGATCCATTGGGGTGTGGTAGGATGGAAGATTAGAAAAGAGAATAAAAAAATCTTTTAATGTTACCTACTTTCTCATGTAATTATCCAATCTTTGTAGTAAACTAATAACTCTATAAGGGGTCCCTACAAATGGAGAACACATCATGGGAAGGTAGGTCCATTTTAATGTTATTTTAACAATCTACCTTCATTATTTGATCTTAGTATCATGTTTATTTTCCTACACAACTTTGTGTCTATAGCAATTAGGTTTGATTTTACATTGATGGTCACTAGTCACTTTATGTCTTCTCATGTCCTTAGTATGCCTCCTATATTCTAAGTTATTCTCATAAGATGCCTACGTTATGATTTTTACATTTATTTTTTCATTCCCTACAATCCTCATATTCCTCTTGAGAAATTTTATTTTTTTCACTAATCAATCCCCTTGGGATTTCATTTGTGAGTTACATTATAAGACCATGGATAGGACTTAGCCTTCATCACAAATTACCATAATTTCACCTTCCTATTACCAACATCCCTTATTACCATATTTTAACATTTATTCCACCTCACTAGTGTTCCTTTTATGAGTTACAGTGTAAGACCATGGATATGACCTAGCCTTCCTCAATTTTTTTTCCAATAATCCAAGTCAAAATCAAAATTACATGTGTCAAATATGAGATAAGATGTGATTTATTATTAAGTTACACATCGTTGACATGATTCCCATCTTGATTTATTATTTTTTATGCTTAATTTATTTCTCTTTCACTTTAACTTCTTATTTTATGATTGCATGTAAGAATCCAACCATTTTTTGAAATTTTCATACTTCCCAACTTGAATTAGTGTGATAAATTTAAGATCAATTTTTGCCAATTTTTTTCTCTTATACTTCCCAACATGATTTTTTATGATTGATTGACTTAATTGATTTTTTTAATACCATGTGTTCTTTTTTAATATTTCCAATTTATTACATTATTTTCATACTTCCTAATGTGATTTAGTGTGATTTTACTTATTTTAATTTGGTGCCAAATATTTCTCTTGGTTTAAAAACAAACCTTTTTACCATCTTGTTTATCCCTTTTGGTTCTTTATACTTAGTCATTTTCTTGTTATTACACATTTCCAAACATGAAATAGTGTGTAGTATATTTTTTTTATTGATTATATTTTACCAATTTTTTTTACGTATTTATTTTTGTCCATGCATTTATTCTAAATAATGTTAGAAAATAAATCACACCTCATATATTTCCCATAACATATACAAAAAATAGCTAAATACATTTCCTAGAAAGAAATATATCCAAGCATCAACAACCATAACCATAATGATAAACACAAACAATCTGATATTTAACTGATACAATTTTATATATATATATATATATATATATATATATATCATGAGTTTTAATAAAAAAATCCAACTATATAAAATGATCCAAATCTATGGATGGGCCCCATCTTGCCTATCTCATGGCCTTGCCATGCTACCTATATAAGACTTGATTTGACCCCTCTTAACATAATGATGTAAGAAGGTTGTCTAAGATCTCAATCCTGGCACCAACCCATATAGATAAGCTACCTAAGCCTACACTCATGCCAACTAGGCCAAGGTTACCAGATGTGTCACTTTCTCCTACTCTTATACCTATGTCATATGGGTCAATGTCACCATATGTGTTTCTCTCTCCTAGGCATGTCCTTGTGTCATATATGTCACTATTTCCAAATGCACAACTATTTCATCAACTAGGTCCTACCATGCCCATGTTTCTCTGATACCCATCTCTATCAATGGCTACATACCCTCATTAAACACTATTATTTGGCCTACAATCTCTTTAGCTAGTTTGAACTAGTTCATTTGAGCTAAAACAAATGGTACCCTAGGATCCTCTAGTCTAGTAGGTTCATATAACATCAAAACCTTGGCTAGGACATTATGGAGTGCTCCACTCACTAGGTACCCCCATTTGATCTCCTCATCCTCTACCACACCTAAAAAAATCACATTAAATAAATATTAGATCACTAATGTTTCTCAAAATCTATATCTCTAATCTATTTTAAGTAAACTTAATAAAAATTAAATCACATTATATTACTTATCTATGTGTTGGCCCCTACTATCTTACCATATGCATGACTACCAAGCATAGTCTCCCCATCCATGTGGCTCCTGAGAACCTCCATCAATCACCTCCTAAAACAAATCCTATAGTCACCACTCATCCCCATATTAGGCTATCCCTAGATGGTCTCTCTATCATCTAACTCTACTTTGGCCTACCTACTAGGTCATTTGAGATAGTGATAGTCTCTAATCTCCTAATCCTACTACCTCTATTGATATCATGTCTATGGTGGTTGTTACTCTTCATATTATGGAGGTGGTAGTGGTACCTCTAGTGCTCATACCTCTACACCCATATATTTTGACTCTATTATCTATCTTTCTTGACCAGTCCATGGTCTCTCATGATATGGCCTAAGCATTATCCTCACCATTGGTGGCCATAGTCCTCCTCTCCCTTATGACTCTCTCACATATTGGGACAAAAATGTGGGCACCACTATTAGTGCCATTAGGTGAGGTAAGTCCATATGCCCTGGTATGTGTGCCATTAGATGTGGCTTTATCCACCAAGTGCCCTATCACCTTTATTCATGTTGAAGCTAGTGCCACTCTCTCATAGCTAGATGATATCATAGTTATATACCCATATGAATACCATATTATATCTGATCATCTCACTATTTATAGTTTTGACACATGGGACATATCTCATGCTACTTGGTCCTACCTCCATCTCTAAACCCAAGGTAACCTATCATCAACCACATGGGGTAACCCAACTGATCAACATATGGGAAACCTCTCATAGATCCATGCTATCAATAATATGATTGGTCCCATTAATTTTTTCCCTCTGTACAACACACCATACATGTCATATATGAGCTATACCCATATGACAAATCCTAGTCCATATAACACCCTCTCCTCTAATATTATCTAGATTAAGGCTATCATAAAGAAAGGTATCTTTCCATCTAGTTTATGGCACATCACTCATGTTATCATAAGTCTTATCCTAGCCTTCTAGATGTCTAAAATCTATTTCATATATACATCAAACATATTCACCCTAAATCTAGGGTGTATCATCTTGGATCCCATCACCCATATGGGTAAGGTCCTCTCCTCATCATTATCAAGGACTTTTGTGACTATAGGTATCCCTGCTATGAGAAATTCTAGGATGGCATGCACATCATCCAAGGTAATACCCACATCTATAGTATCCCCCTCCCCCTCCCTCCTAAAGGTGTTAGTCAATCATTATTAGCATTCCAAGAACATGACTAACATATTTGAGCTAAGTGGTATCCTAAAAATATCTACTATACTACCTAGAACCAAAGAAATTAATCTAGCTCTATCCTCTATTAACATGCACTCTAATAAGTCTAGGAGCTATGATACATCCACCAAACACTAAAATATTTGATGTCCCTATAATTAGGAAGTAACACAAGATGTATTAAATCTTCCATGTCATGTATAATCAAAATACATTATTTTCAAATACAAAAGCAAGCCTAATTACATTAATCTATTCATTTTTAATCAATTGGACCCATTTTTAGCCTACTCAAACCTTTTATCCCTTAATAATTTTGGGCCCTTCTTGCACTCTTTTGGCCTTTTTCATGCATTTTTGTATTATCTTAATTCTTTGGTCAAAGATTAGTTTGACCAAACTTTCCCTAATTTGACTAGGTTGACTTAAAGATCTATGTCAACCCTCTTATTTTCCCTTCCTTAGTACTGTGTTGTCATTTTGGATTTTTTTGCTTAGTCAACAATAATGCACTAAGTTGACAATCTAAAAAACCATTTACATTACAATAGACATGGTAGGTCGATAATATGGATTTTGTCAATTTTTAGACTAGTAGGTTGACTGGGTTGACCTACTTGTTTTTCCCTATCAATCCTTTACATTTTTTTAAATAAGTGACTTTTGGTAGTTATTTCCCCAAACCCTTCAAACCCATTTCCTTAATTTTTTGAGGACTGAGGGGAAGAAGGATGCAAAATATAAATATATTTTTGCAACTTTTAACAATGCATAGAAGAATGGTTATCTATATCATGGAAAAACAAAGATGCCTATGAATATGATTAGTCACCTACCTATCTTGCACCTACTACCACCTTTAGGGGTAACTCTAGCCTAGCCTATCATCTCCTCACCATCCTATCTCATTTGATCTCTCATAGTACCTTTTTTCTCCTTCACATGTCAAAAATAAAAAATGATTTTCATTTCAAACTATTTAAAATCACTTTTTAAAAATCTTAATCTTTCAAATATTTTCCATCAGATTCCTTGTTTTACCTCTATCTTTTTTTTAGTCATCTATTTTCCAAATCATAAAATGTTCTAGAATCATGATGATGTAGAAATTTTTTTCCACTATTATCTTCCTCTTTTCTAATTTTTTTGAGTTTTGGTTATTTTTTGCACTAACTTCTAAAAGTTCGCCTAATGTTATTTACATTGGGCACCTTCGCTTCTGTTGTAGTCTACTTTTTTATCTACAACACTAAGGTAAGTAAAGGTATGTGTTTTTCAATTTTTTCCTTTCATTTATCTTATTTTATTATTATTACATCTTATTTAGCATTATTTTTATGTGTTATCATGTTTTACTTCCCAAAGAACCATCCTATATTACACTCACATGACACATGATGAGCTTCGAGTAAGGCATATATATATATATATATATATAATATTTTCAAACTTTTATTGATTATTGACACTTTATATCTTGTAAGAACTTGTCAAGACTCAATCTATCTAAGTGCATGCCTTAAGGGTTATATTAGGAAAGGAGTGGGTAGACCATTAGTGCTTCATAGGATTATTTTCCCTTTTTCCACTTGTTATCTACACACTTGTCTAATAAAACCATTATCCCTAAGCTTGTTCTTCTCTATTTTACCCTTTCTAGGAATTTGATACATTTTATCCTACTTTTACTCAAGTAAATCCCATTTCATTATTTATTTGTGCTAGGTTGACTGAGTTGAACCTATATAGTTTCAAGATATTTTCACTTAGGAATTAGGTTAGTCTTTGGCCGACCTAGATTGGGACCTAGTGAATTGTTCTCTAAAATTATGCTAGGTTGACTAGGTAAACCCTATTGGCTAGGTTTTTTGGAAGGGTCAAGGGTGAAATCCACATATAAATATAATTTAATTTCCCTCATTTATTAAGAATAAGTGAAATAAGAAGTAAGAGTGAACAAACATTTTCTTATTCACCATTCTACTTGAGAAGTAGATCTTAGGGTTCCATACTTTCTTTCGAGATATAAATCTTATCTTGTGGAGAAGTCTTTTGGATGCATTGATAGGTTATGTATCCTAGAGTTAATTTTTCTTTGTCATCCTTACATACCAAAACAACCTCTTTCAAAGCACCTTGGCCAAGGGAGAGATTGAGGTTTAGCAGGTTCATTTTCAAAGGTAAGTATTCCTAACTTTATTTATCATTTATAAGAGTAGATGGATATGCATTTGTACTTCTCTTTCATGCATTAGGATTATGTATACATTGACATGAGTATGTATCTATTATGCATGTTTAGTTTTATTATTTTTAACACCCACTTTGTGCCATAAGCTTTAGTGAGCACTAGATTAGATTTACTTTACTTGCTATTAGTATAAGTGAAATGTCAAAATTCAATACCCCCTTAGGGTTATTACATGATTTTATTAGACTGGAGGCTTTAGAATCCTCTTTATCATGGTATATCGTGGTAAGAGATCTCTTAATTAGGTCTAGTAGATCCTCATATTGCTTATGCTCCCGCTTAACAAATATATCCCAAATCAGAAGTGTATGGTAAGATCTATCTTCTTTGAGTTAGGATTGATTTATAGACATGAAGTATTTTTGATTGCATAAATTTTGGTGAACTTGATGTGAATCTAATCCTCATTGGATTTGATTCACTTATTTTCATTATTTTATCATTTTATTTTTCATAGATTTTTGATACTAGGTTAATTGTATTGACATAGTATTATCTTCTATGTGCAAGTTTGACATATAATCGCATCAAAATGACTCTTCTCTATTTATACAAGTTTTATAGAATTATAGTTCAAACTACTAGGTTGACCTAGTCAATCCTATATACTTTTAGGTATTATATTTAGACTATTATGTTGACCCAATCAACCATGTATATTTCATTCACTCAACAATGGGCTTTAGAAAAACTTGGTTAACCTAATCAATATAGTTAGCAATATTTTCAAGCATTTAGCAAGGTTTTTCAATAGCAGTCTCACTTATCTACATCTTATAACCAACTAAGGTTCCTTTCTATCTTTTTCTCTGTTTCCTTACAATTCTATTCTTCATAGTTTGTAGTCTTTAAAACTACCCCTATATATTCAACTAGGTCAACCATGTCAATGTAGTTCTGTATTTTGTGTGTAGTCTAAAAAGCTAGATCAATTTTGTCAATGTAGTTCACTTTTAGAACTTTTTGATTATGTAGTATATGGGTGAACCTGTTGACCCTATTATATATTCTCTTCATACACTATCGCCTAAATTGATAATGTACTATGTTTAAAAATTAGAATTAACCCTTATATGCTATTAATTAGCTTACACTTTCATTTATTATTTCTTGCATGCTTAGAATAGAACACATAGTCTAATTAGGTGGTTTTAAATATACCATTCAGTTTCACTAGTTTCTTTTTTATGCACACATGACAAAATCACAAAATTTTAATAAGCATTTTAACAATTATCTACTCAAGGCCAACCTACTTGGATTTCATCACCAAGGGGGAAGCCGGCTTGGTTTTTTGGCCAAGTATAAATACATGATTAATGGTATATTTTGGATAAACACCTAACACCCTTATCATTGGGGTGTGTGAAGTGAGGGGTTAGGCCCTGATACCAAGCATGTACCATTGTCAATACATATTCATTTTAGCCCAAAACATCTTGAAACTATATTTAGATTAATTTCTAATTCCTTGTTTATAACCAACTTCATATCCCATCTAAAATTATCTTATAATAATCTAACAACCTTTAAGTTAACCATTTAATTAGCTTTTACTTTCCAAGTTGATTATTTACCATTTGCTCAATTATATGTTGTATTACAAAAACTTGCATTAGCTAGCATTGGTGCAAGGTTTTATGTTGTGTGCCTTAATTATATCAACCTTATTGATCTAATTTATTGTGTGTTTCCCTTCAGTTATTTATTTTCAAAATACTTGAAAAAATATTCTTGTTTTAGTACACATTCATTTCTATCGACACAGTCTCTTATAGAGTATTTATTTTTCCTTGTCTGATATGCTAGGTTAACCCAATCAACCTTGCATAAATTTTCATCCTTTATTTGATGTGATACATTGACTCAGTCGACATTATTTTCAAGACCTTTTTCCTATTTTAGATTGACCCATTCAACTTTATACAAATTTTTTCACTTCCTATTTTCCTTATTTTCTCATCTCTTTTCCCTAGTTTAGTCTTTCCCTTTCATCATGAATTTTCTATTTGAAGACAACACTGAGTTGAATTCAATATACATGATGATTTTTACCAATCCTCATAGGGTATCTGATATGTAGAGTAGGGATCTTCTCTTGGATGAGAGTAATGCTCACATATCCACTTGCACAATGAACTATGGGACCCCTCCTCATTCCTCTTTGTAGTGTAACCCTCTCTTCTTCCTAGAAGATCAAATTGAACTAGATTATACCTTTGAAATGATTTTCCTTATCTCTAAATTTCCTTAACATAGGAGAAAATATCCCTCTACCATTTACCATCTCATGATTAGTCATCAATTCAAAGAGCCTCATTCACCTAATCCCACATTCTCAAATTGATTCAGGGGTACCAATTTCTTTGATTCTCAGCCTCTTCCCTTGGTTTTGACCCCTTCTCATACCATGACCTATTATTATTTAACTTATTCTACCAGTGATTATTAACTTGGTAACATGTTTTTTGATAGTGATGGTATTACTTTACAAATCAAGGTATTGCACCAATGATATTGTTGACAATAATCATGGTATTGTAATCCAAATCATTAATGTTCAAGGGTATTTATGGTTAATAAGTTTTTAATAATACCACTAATTTTAAATTTGTATTAGCGATATCATCATTCTCAGTAGCATTATTGAAACTTGAAGTTTTTCACATTTTGATAGCTAATAGATTAACCCTATATTTTCATCAGGTCTATTGTTTGTGGTGTGCAAGGAGGAAATTGATTTTTGAGGAACCACCAGTGGATCATTTGAGCATATTTCAGCAATCCCACTTCTATAAAATTCATGGTATTGTCTTGCAAGTAGTGGTATTATTATTTGTAGTAACGGTATTATTTTGTGAGTAGTGGCATTGATTTGTGTAGTAGCGGTATTGTAGTTTTAAGTTTTTTGACAATTTTATAGGTTTTGGAGGATTATTAGTGACACCCCTAGTGTATTTATAACCTTTATGTTATAAGAAGGGGGATACCCCATTTTTTATTAATATTAATTAAGTGATTTATACTTGTTTGATTATTAACTAGATAATTAATTAATGATTTATGTCTGATCTTTGTGTGTGTATCTTTTTTGATTGTACATAATTTATTGTATCATGTGAAGCTCACATAGGTAATTAAAATGGTTAATTAATTATATCATGAGTTTGTTTATTTGTATAAGCCTTCCCTAGGATATCACATGACATGGATTTCATCACCATGCATGTGGATTAGTCTTTAGGGGTTAGTATCATTGATTTAACCATCATGTGCTAACCACACTCCATGTTCTAGTAGAGTATAAAAATTAGAAGATCATTATCATTATATCCTAAGAAAAATTCACTATAAATGGTTCCATGGAGTGAGGATAATAAAGTCCATATACCTAGGGTAATCAGATAGCCTCTTATATAGACTTGGGCCCTAATTTAACTTTAAATATATAGGGGACTCCCTTAGATCCTTGTGTACACCTTATAATAGGATCCTATAGCCATAACAGGTGTTCCACTATTGACATCAATATTAGCACCCAAGTGATCATCAAGAACAAGCAAGGTCAAGAGGGTTTAGTTTATTTCATAATGGGTCACTAGCCTACAACCTCACTTATGTAGCCATTTGATGGTGTGGACATTGATTTACACTCCCATATGGTTTAATAATTAGGAATGTATATGTGTAATATTTTTTTGTGTGTTCTGATAAGGCCTATTTTTTTTTCTAGCTGAGTCAACCACACCCATAATTTTTGTGTACATACCTTAGAAAACCTATAGGATCACTTCCACTATCCCATCATAATCTTGTCTTAGTTATCCATATCACATAATTTCTATTTTCCATTCCATAGCATTTCACTTAGTTCACATCCTTTTCATTCTCTATCACTTTCCATACTCATCTTAATATCACCCCTCTTCCTTAAGTAATTTGCATATTTTGACCAATATTTTGACCTTCACCACATCATACCACTCTCTCATCTGACACTTATTCAATAGTGCCTCTTGGGTCCATACCCTACCCATAACCACTACCTTTGTTGTCGTATCCCCTTTTGATAATCATATTCACCCATCTATTTCATTTTATTATCCTATCCACACCTCATTAGATTCACCTCACCATCATCTTTTCACATCCTTACACATTTTAAATTAAATCCATATCATACTTCATATCCCCCAAGTATTCTCTTATCTATATCCATCCCATAAATATTTAGTGCATGATTTCATCCCACATCCTTATATATTTGACCATATCTCATTTATTCCATGACACATTCCTTCCCCTTTTTTCCTTGTATTTATCATCATTGCATCCCACATATAGTGATTATCCATTTTTATATCCATTTAATCCATCATTTAGTACCTATACCCACCTAGTATTTACCTTCATCCATATTCTCATTATTGTCTTTCTTATTTTTATAGAGTAGTTTAGAAGATCCTCTTTTACATCATTATCCATATTTTCTATCCATCTCATCCTCATAATCCATCCTTTACACCAATAATCCACTCATCCCATTTCATACTTCTATCATCTCATCCCATCACTTGTTTATCCACATAGTCCAATCCTCACATCTATATCTATCAATCTACATATTGTATCCTCAACATATCATATTTCAACATCTACTATTCATCTCCCCCCACATCCATATTATTCTTATACCACCATATTGAACCTTATATTAATTATCCACTTAGCCCACTATTCACATCTATTATTTTCATCCCCTTGCACATATCACCATCATCATACTAATATCTTTGTCACACCATGGTCTTGATCATTCCCATAAACACCTACATCCCTATTATAGTCACCATAAATATCTTGACCTATTCCATATCCTAGTACCACTTGGTTATCACTCACAAAGATCCATTCCCCTCCTTGTGATCCAATGAAGTGTCTTTCATCACCCATCCTCAACACCTAGTGCATAGTCCATATCCACCATAGTACCATCCACTTTTGTCACCCTCATTCATTATAAGTTGTCCATTTTGTGAGAATCACTTGGGTCCATATATTACTCTTCCAATTACCTAATCACATCTACATCATCCCTATCCATTCATCTTGGTTAGTTGTCCCCATCTATACACCCTCTTAATTACACCCCATTATCACCCTTTCTCCACCTCGTCTCTCTTTTGAATAGTAGTTGAAGGCAAAAGATCAAACTATTGGTGGTTATTTCCTTTCTAAACCATCATCATCCTCTCTTGACTTGGAATTATTATTGAACATAATCTTATAAGAAATAAAGCAAGCATCCATAATTATCCTCAATCAAGTTTATTTTGTCTTTATCACCTATCAATTTATCCACTTGCTAGTTGATGAAATTATATAATCTTATCACCCCTTTTCCTTGCTAGTTTGATCACTTAAAACAACTATTGTTCTCTTGATAATTTATAGTCATCTTGACCATCATACTTTTCTCTTGACCACTAGAAGTATCATGTTTTACACTAGAATGTAATAGTTAAAAGAGCTTCAAGAACACCTAATTCCACCTCACTTTCCTTTCATCATGGTCATTCAAACTTGAGCCTAACTATGCCAAAGAGAAGATTCAAAATAAGAATACTATAATAGGGGGAAACTCATAGACCCAAATTAGGAATATGAAGATTTTCATAATGACATTCCTACACCATAGGGGGAAAATGACAATGCCAACCCTCTCAATAACCTCCTTAATAATGAAGGTGTCCATTAACTCCTGGAAAAATATGTACAACAAAACCCAAATATGGAATTGGGGGCATTCATCTAAATAACATAGACCATCCATTAACCACATGACATAATAATCACTAAGAACTAGACCATAGATTCCTAGATGAAGATGACCAACAACTACCGCTTATTAGTTGACATGATGAGGATAATAAGAGATAAGATGCCATTGAGGATCACATAGACCAACTTATACAAATAATTAACCTTCTCCTTCAAAATCAATGCAAAAATAACAATAATTTCCACAATAATAGCCACACCAATCATGCCCCTCATAATAGTCATCATACTCATATCTTGCAACGAAGTCAAAACTAAACTATCAATCCTCTTGGGGATCCTACCTTTTCCCAAGAATATAAGATGATGAAATAACCCTCCAATAAGTGGACCTTAGGTCATAAGCCATACAATATAAATATGAGGATTTTTGTTCATCACCTTTGAAGATAGTGTACTAAAGGTTCCATTCCCTCCACACTTTGAAATTCCAAAATTTGAGAAATATAAGGGAAAGGGAGACCTAAGGGATCACATGCAATAATTATTCATTACTTGTCATGAATTATCACAAGAAGATGCCCACCTATTAAGGCTTTTCCCTAAAAGTCTGACAGGACCAACATTAGAGTGGTGCATGCATCTTCCTAAAGGGTCAATATCCAACTTTGGGAATTGATATAGAAATGTGTCAAAAATTTCTCCTTCAACATAGAGCATGTGTCTATTATTGACCTTTATAACACAAAACAAAGAGATTGTGAAAATATTATTTATTCTTAAAATGGTGGCATGGATTGGCAAATTGATTGAGATGCACCATACCTAAAAAGGAGATGGTAAAAATATTTGTGGAAAATACTAATATAGAATTGAAATATCAGTTAAAATTATAGTGTGTGAAGACTTTTTATGAGATTATAGAAAACGGTATGCAAATTGAATAAGCCCTTATAGAAAAAGGAATCATCAAGCCATTCTCTCATAATGAGCACACTACAAATTTAGGAAATTAATTTTCAAATAAGCTAAAGGTATTCAATAAAAATAAAAATTTTGTTAGAGATGGAGTGGCATATTCCAAACCACAAGCACAACATGTCCAAAATATCTAGAGAAAAGGGCCCCCACTGCAGCCACACAACTCTTCTATCAAGGTTCCTAAGGGAAAGCCAAGACCACGTACAAGTAGGTGACCTCTTACAAGTCTAGGTATCCCTTTGGTAATTATAGTAGAATAGTTTATTACGACTAACATTATTAATTTTACTAGATATTTGACCTATCAATGATTACCAACCAAAGATAGATTGGTATCATGATAATGAATATTATAAATTTCATAGAGTAAAAGGCCATGATACTGAGAATTGCATGAAATTAAAACACTATGTGCAAGACTTGATTGAAAGAGGTGACATCAAGTTGGAAGGGGAACCTACTTCTACCCTATCAGGAAATGGATAGTTGGGAATTTATAAAGATCCTCTTCCCAAGCATGAGTAAACAAATTAGAGACCACTAAGAGACCAAGGACAGACATCCTTTTCTAATTGTACTAATTATCATAATGTGACATATCATTATATTAATAACATCAAACTTCACCACATCCCCACCTCTAAAGAGCCTCCCTCTCCAATTTTAAAAATAAATTTGGCCACATCTTATTGTATCGTTATTAACAGACATAATAAAATCACCATCTTAGCAACACCTTCCCATCAACCATCCACTTTTTCCACTATACTAAGGGGGAATACCTATAAAAAAGAAAAAAAATAGGCCTGGTAAGTCTTATGACATTATTCAGTAGCTAGAAAATACCCTCACCTAGATTTCCCTTATGGAGTTTCTAAAAACATCTGCTTTATATAGGGAAATATTAAATCAAGGGCTTAATGACCTACAGGGACCTAGTAACCTAAACAGCCATTAGTTTCAAGCACTAGTGGCTCATTTATCCCCCTCCCCATTATTTACCTCTAGCACTTAATATCTACCTTCAGTTAGCCCTCATCATAACTACCCACTATACTTTTAAGTTTCCATTGCCCATCACGATGTCTCTTGTGTCCTTATAGATGGAGGACACCTCTTAACCTTTGTAGTGTGGACTTTTATAATAATATGGGGTAATTTAAATCATCTCTAGGGCCCAATATCATCATGACCAAAGTATATAATGATAATGAGTAGCCATTCATTGGGTCTATTTATCTTCCCATCATTTTGGGGCCCATAGTCCATCAAACATTAGTACATGTGGTCAATGTGGACTTGCCATATAATATGCTTCTTGGAAGACCTTGGATTCACAAAATATAAGCCATCCTATCCACTCTTCATCAGTGCCTTAAATTAACCCATTCAGGGATGGAATTCACCATCCCAAGGATTATTGACCATCACAACTATCAAATGGATTAAACCCCTTCTCCATCATTATCTTGAGGCATTAAGAATTCCATCCCTAGTCCTACAACTACCAAATATGTCTCTCCTGATCAATTAGCTACCACATCTACCCAAACACCTAAACTTACCAAGTTAAAAATCACATCTATAGGTTATGGTGAATATGAGTACAAAACCCTTTGCATTTACCATCTCCCATTGTCTCATTGAAGCTACAAGTCCCTCATAATGAAGGAAGTCTAGACCATCAAGTATCAATTTAGGCCCACAACTTTTGAAAGTGTAAGATTTTTATTAGATGAAAACATTGAAGATGAGGATGATTCATGGCTCTTACTTGATGATGATGCCTACATCTCACCCTAATAAAAATATCCTATTGTCTATTGCATGATGGAAAACATGAATTATGAAGGAAAATGACTAGGAAGGTAAGAGTAGGGTTAGATAGAGCATATTGATGTTCAAGATAACTTATCCTATTATGTTCTAGGGTATAAAACATATGGTGATGACCTTATTGATGTCATTATAGATTCTATCTTGACCAAAGAGAAAACTTTCCTTGATGAGGATACTAAAATAGGGTTTGTTTATAGTCAATTCAAAGAGATAGCTACCACCAACCTCTTTTCTAACACCTCCATCCTCACCATCAACATCTCCCTTTGTTATCCTTCCGTCATATATTTGGATACCAAATAGGATCCCACCTTTGACACATTTCAAAATGATGAAGCTATTATAGAATACCTAAGGGAAAGTGCTTTCATGCCATCAGGGGACCATAAGAAAGGGTTCTCAATCAATCTCTATTAATCAATATATTTTGGAGAAAAAGAGTCACTAATCACCCAAAGTGATGATGAAACATATGAATCAGAAGGGGAATATTCTATAAAACCTAATAACATTCTAAAAAGTCCCATTTAGTTAGAATATTATCTAGATGTTGATTCTGAGCTGCTAGGAATTACTACCTCCAATATGCCAAAATTCAAATATGCCCCTTATCTATCAAAAAAATATCCATCACACATTAATTAATTCATTGAAATAAATATTAAAACTGAAGAAAAACCCAATATCATGAAATTGGGGGTGTCTCTTATGCAATTAGAGCATGAAATTTGCACTACCTTGCTCAAAGAATTTATTGATGTCTTTGCCTAGAGCTATGAAGATATACCTAGGTTGGATCCTTGACTAGTAATACATCATCTTGATGTCCATCCTAATTATAAACCAATCAAATATAAATTATGAAAGATGCATCCAAAGGTGGCATTGTTAGTTAAGGAGGAACTATAAAAATTCTTAGATGTAGGATTCATTCATCTTATTGATTATTCCAACTGGATATCTAATATAGTCCCTATTTTCAAACCACATGGAAATATTTAGATATGTACCAATTTTAATGACATCAATAAGGCATGTCCCAAAGATGATTTGACACTTCCTAACATTGATATGATTATAGATTCAGTTGTTGGTTATGAGATGCTATCTCTTATGGATTGTTTTTTAGGATATAACCAAATCAAAATCGCTCTTGAATATTAGAACAAAATAGAATTCATCACCCCATGGGGTATATTTTACTACCGAGTCATGCCTTTTAGTATAAAGAATGTAGGGGCAACATAGCAATGAGTAATGATTGTTATTTTCCATGATATGATTCATGATGTTGAGGAATATTACGTTGATGATATATTGGAAAAGTCTCACTCAAGATCTGAGCATCCTACCATCCTTTGTACGATCTTTGAAAGATTATGAGAATACAAGGTGTGATTTAACCCCAAGAAATGTGTTTTTGGTGTAACATTAGGATAATTTCTAGGGTTCATTATCTATAGAAGAGGCATTGAGGTGGATCCAAAAAAAGTTTAAGTAATCACCAAAATGCCACCTCCTTGAACACTCAAACAAATTTAAAGTCTTCAAGGTAAACTCTAGGCTATTAGGTATTTTATATCACAACTCACTGATAAGTGTCATCCATTAACTCACTTACTTAAAAAAGGATCAACCTTCTAATGTGATGAAAATTGTGAAAAATCTTTTGACAATCTCAAATAATACCTGGTAAATCCACTTGTTTTATCTCCACCAATTCTAGGTAAACTATTGTTGTTATATATATCTACCACTCCTTATGCCATTGGAGCCTTACTCATGCAACATAATGATCAGGGAAAGGAGTGGGATATTTACTATCTTATCCATACATTAATAGAATATGATTTAAATTATACACTAGTTGAATGTTCATGTTTAGTTGTGGTCTTTACCTCCCAAAAAGTCTCACATTATATGCTTAATAATCAAGTACACCTAGTTACAAAAGTAGATCCTTTAAAGTTTTTCTTGTACAAATCAATGCTAATAAGTCATGTGTCAAAATGGATCATGTTTCTTAGTGAGTTTTGTATTGAATATGTCCAACAAAAATCAATCAAAGGACATGTTATGGTAGATCAATTGGTAGAAGCTCCATTTAAATTGGCTGAGCTGCTTACATATCCCTTTCTAGATGAATCTATCATGAGCACCTCACAAGAAAAAAGTTGGAAGTTATATTTTGATGGTTCCTTTACCACTCATGGATTAGGGGCAAGAATCTTACTAGTCAACCCATAAGGTGATCTCATTCCTAAAGTTTTTTATCTTGCATTCCATTATACCAACAATATTTTGGAATACGAGGCACTCATAACAAGACTTCATATTTTCATACATTGGAACATCTACCATTTGAAATTATTTGAGTATTCTCAATTAATCATAAAATAGGTAAATGAAGAGTTCCAAATAAAAGATGAGAAGTTACTCCATTACATGTAACTCATTGATCAATTAAAAACTAATTTTCAATATATCACATTTGAGTAAGTACCATGAGATAATAACAAGGTAGATGACTTTATGGCTAATCTAATATCTCTCATTGATCTTCTTAAAGGAGTCTTAGAGGGAAATTTTTTAATTGAATAATTGATCACCCCAACTGATCAATCTTTGGCTCTTTCACACATTTGTGCCATTCCTAATCCTAGTCTCCCTTGGTATCACACCATCTACCAATACCTCCATGACAATATCTTACCTCATGATCTCACTCACCATTATTAGAAATCATTTATCCATTAACCTAACCTTTATACCATTATAGGTAGGACACTCTATCAAAGGGGTTATGATGGAACCTTGTTGAGGTGTTTGACCTCAGATGAGGTAGCTTAAGCGGTCAGGAAGTCTACACTTGAATTTGTGGAGAGCACATTAGTGGGATGGTCTTAGCCAAGAAGCTCCTCCAAATTAGATACTATTAGCCAAACATGGAACATGATGCTTGTCAATATGTGTAGAAATGTGAACCCTATCAAAGGCATGAAAACCTTATCCATGTACTAGCACAATAACTACATCCTATCATAAGCCCATGGCCTTTCTCTATATGGGGCCTTGATCTAATCAGTAAGAGTAATCCTACTTCCTAGATTAGGCATAAATTTATTACTAAAACTATATAATATTTCATAAAATGGGTAGAGGTAATACCACTGACTTACATAATTAGCCTTCAGATATCTAAAGTCATCCTCAATCAAATTATCTATTATTTTAGCATCCTTACCAATATTATCTCAGACAATGAAAAGTCTTTCAAGAATCAAGATTTTGAGGCATTTTTTCAAAATTACCACATCACATAGAATTTATCTTCCCCATATTATCCCCAAGGAAATAGACAAGTGGAAACAACCAATAAGACTCTAGTAAAAATCCTGAAGAAGACAATCAGTCAAGATGAATACAATTGGCATATTAAATTATATCTAGAATTATGGGCCTATCAAACTAATGTATACACACCCTTAAGAGACACCCCCTATGCCTTGGTATATGAAGCTAAATAAATATTACTTGTGTAAGTAGATATCCCTTCTCTTTGTCTCTTATTTTGAGGCATAATTAATGACCACAATCCCTGATAAGAGTGCCCACAAGAGTTGGAACTCCTTGATGAAAAATGATAGCAATCCCTAAATCATTTAATGGCATATCAAAATAATCTCAAGAATCATTAACATAAGAATATTCAAGCTTGAGATTTCAAATTAGGTGATTTGGTTCTCAAGGAAAATTAAAAGAACACTAATGTAGAAAGAGACAAGAAGGGAAAATTTGAAAATAATTAGTTGGGCCCATACATCATAATTGCCAAATTTAGATTAGGATCATATAAATTAGCCATGCTTGAGGGAGAAGAACTAGATTATCTCATGAACATCATGCATCTCAAGAGGTCTTATGCCTAAACCTATATCCTCTATTTATAAGACCCATCCCTCCTATCCATCTATAAAAAAATATATCCAATAGTGAAAACTAGCTCGCTAGCACCTTTGGCAAGTACCATGGTGAAAACCTACTACCAGTGCCATGGTAAGGATAGCCTAGCCTTAGTCTCAATAATTGGGAACATAAAACAAGGAATCATGCATCTTCTATCATAGAAGCAATAAGGGCTACCTCTAGGGCATTTGTTGGAGGAATCTTCTCAAATCATTTACCCATCCTTGGAGACATTATTCATATCTCCAATATCCTTTATCACTCCACCTATCTATACACACTCTTTTAGACAAGACCCCTATGATAGATATGTATCCTTTTAGCCCTAGCCACATCTTGCTGAATCTTCACCACCCATGCAACCATACACTATCACTAGAAAAGGTCAATAAAACATGGGGGTTACTATAACTCTGATTCTTGACATCATAGTCCATGCCCCTTTAATTTTGGTTTTATGATTCAAACCTTCTCCATATGTCATACGTTCCCATATCACCTACAATCAACTATCGCTACACTATCATCATCATCATCATCATCATCATCATCATCATCATCATCATCATCATCATCATCCTCATTATTTACCCATCAATATCACTCATCATCATCATCATCATCATCATCATCATCATCATCATAGTTCATTAGCCTATGTAGGAAACATTTGGTCACCTTTTTATTCCCAAGGATAGCTCAGTCACTATCACTCCCATCTCTTCATCATCCCTGCCTCTGGATTCCATCCCCATTTCATAACCATTTAGAAGATTATGAATGAATTCTATTTTAAGCATGTGTGTGTTTTATGTGATCACTATATTACTAGAAATGTGATGTAGTTTTGTCTTTTTGATTAGTTTACTTTTGATATGCTTTTACATTCAAGAACAAGAATGGAAAGGTTTGATCATTGAAATAAACACTTATAGATGGCTCATCCCATTTTGAATGGAGTTTTTTCCATAGATATTTAATATAAATGCCATGGTCCTATCAAGACCATTGGCATATCTCATAAACATGAGACATTAACATGTATTGCATAAATGCTTGAAAATCTTCCCAAGATATAAAATCCTACCCTCACAACAAATCCCAAGACATATCTTCCTAACCATCCCCAAGCACCTTAAATAGAAACTTTCCTACCCACCCTCATCCCATATTCCTTTACCTCAATGATGAAAGAGAACCAAACCATAAAGGAAAATCATGAAATAGGGTCTATATTCATTATACATACATAAATTAACAAGATTTCATCATATACATCCATCATAATCATATATATCCTAACAATATCCCACCTCAAAAATATGTGCATCGCTCATCACATGGTTCATATCCATAAGTTCAACAACATAACATTGTAAACAGTATTATGTACATCATCATAATCATTATCATAATTTATAACACATCCATCAACCATCATAATAAAACATCATAGCCATTATATCCCATCTCACATGTATCATAACAAGAACTAATAAAAAATCAATATTATCATATCAATATGCCATCATCATAAGAACCATCACAACAAATATATCATAAACATAAGATCACATCATCATCACATTACATTTACCACAAGCTATCTTAAAAAATCACAAAATTATCATGAACTCATAATATACATCACCATAAATAATTAAAAGAATGAGACCATCATCATAAATGCATAAACACAAATAACATAATCATCATGAGTCATCATATATCCACATGCCATCACATCACAAAAATATACATAACCATTATAGTACACAAATTTGAAAATAATGAATCATCATCATCATCATCATCATCATCATATATATATATATATGTATATATATATATGTATATATATATATGTATATATATATATGTATATATATGTATATGTATGTATATATATGTATATATGTATATGTATGTATATGTATGTATATATATGTATATATATGTATATGTATGTATATATATATATGTATGTATATGTATGTATATATATATATATATATGTATATGTATGTATGTATGTATATATATATATATATATATATATATATATATATATATATATATATATATATATATATATATATATATATATATATATATATATATATATATATATATATATATATATATATATATATATATATAAGGGTCCCCTATATAATATACAAAAGAATGTCCTAATATGAACATAAAAAATCTATCTAAAATGGTAGTGGTGGAAAACATGGCCTCAACCCTTTACTCCATGAAGGCTATCTCAATGAATACTAGATAGATCTAAATGCACTTTAATGGTATAGCTACCTCATAAAGAGTTTGGTAATACTCAACCTCCCATGTTAATAGCATGATCTGGTCTATCATCCCCATCATCCCCTATCCCTGAAGGCCTGCACCTGTAACATATTGATCACTCTTGACACTGGCCAACTCCCCATAAAAAGCTTGAATATATGCATGAAGTTGTGCCACCTATCTAATAAACTCATCCACCTATCCTTATAAAGTCATAATCTATGACTATGCTTACTCAAGATAGATATTCTACTAGTTGACCTATGCCTATAAGGTAGTAATCTATATATCCTACTACTGTACCTGACCCTAGAGAGATACCACCTTTACTTGAAACTAATATAATTTGATCTCTCACATAGTGATATGTACCTATAGCTCTATAACCTACCCCTATCTACCATCTCCCTAGACCTTTAGTGCCTATAACTATGAATGGAGATGGTCTCACGCCCTTGTAATGCCCTTTATCTCCATGAATAATGAATATATATGTATTTTTAATATATAAATTAGTTCCTCATCATCAATAGATCAACTAAGGTGAGATGGTCCCCCACCTCTAAATGACTACCTAGGAATCTATGGCATAGGTGCCTATACTACCAACTAATCCAGACCCTGATCATCACTACGTC
Source organism: Torreya grandis (assembly GCA_037957365.1). NCBI lineage: Eukaryota > Viridiplantae > Streptophyta > Pinopsida > Cupressales > Taxaceae > Torreya > Torreya grandis. The sequence continues at coordinate 1,791,816 of JARHVA010000705.1, read as the reverse complement.
CCTATCCCTACCCATCATCCCCCACATCAATGTCCATCACATCTTGGGCTTATCCCTATCTCCACTATCATACCCATTCTTGAATGTGAGCTCATGCTGATAGTACCCTCCATACTACTCTCCTCATCATCACATGAGGTTAGCTCAACCAAATCGATACCTATCCCTATCACTATGCTTGATACTAAGCTATGACCTTTGGCTCTAATATAATTATCATAAAATCCCATTTAAATGGTGCTAGATCTTGATAGTCAAAGAGATCATCCAACCTCACCACTGGCCTCCCCCAATGTGGCCTCTCCCACACACTCTATGCAAAAAATGTTTAGGATTAGGCACATCCTGAATAAATCTAAACTTGTGATAGACCTGATCTATTCTATATCTCTCAATGATTTAATCTCACCTCCCAATAATATAACATGGGGTTAGCATGAATTAAGTACATGACTCATCTCCCCACCTAAAAAATATGCCTCAATATGGCATCCAAGTAATTTTATTAGGATGTAAGATGTCGAATGCCTCTCTGTAAAATAGAAAATCCACTATATGCTCTTGTGCCATGGCTACAACCATACACCATAAAAATACCATAGCCTATCTTGGCTCTAGACTAGAAAGAGCCCCCAATGTCCATTGAATCACAATATGCTCCTAGCTCCATATCTATAATGGCAATGAGGGCCTAAAGCTCCATGCATTACTATAAGTGCCAAGATGTAGGCCCCTATACAAGTGAGGTATCATGATAAGTCCCCATGTAAAAACTCATTGATCATGAACCATATCAACCACTACCTCTCCTAGGCTAAGATGGAACCATCTATGAATCTTATCTAGTAGTAGAATGCTATATATAAGAGCCATAAATACTAATGTCAATTGGTCTAAAGACCCCTCCCATTGGCATCAATCTAGTTCAAATGATGCATCATTTACACCAATCTATAAACTACCACCCAACCACTACAATGTTTGGATCAACATTTTTGATCTCCAATAAATCCTCACACTAGTTATTAGCAAATAGAAAATCCTATACACATCATCTAAAGTAAAAATCATCTCTCTAGTCACAAAATGGAATGAGCTGGTCTTTGAGTGCCACCACTCCACCAAAGCCATGATCAATGCTCAATCAATCTAAACTAATATCATGGTCATTTCATCATGTAGTCCTATCAAATTTAGGACCTCATACTCTTTGTATGTCACCCATTACATCTCATGTAACACCTCTAGGTGCCTCGATCAAGATGCCAATATCCCTAAGCACTCTTGCATCATGAACACATAATTATCCCACTCATCTCCCCATTTTCCCTATTTACCTCATCTTTACATTACCCTACCAAATTAACCTATTTATTTGACTAAAGACACTTAATCCCTAACTAATCTCGAAGTCCTTTTTCCCACCTATCCCTCATCATAATCCCACTAATCTTTTTAACAACCCCAACAACGGTATTGCAATATCACTAATTCTTAGTCATGGTATTGTAATACTATAATTCCACTCTCATAGGATTATAATCATGTGATTCCTAAGTAGTAAGATTTCAATCTCACTACTTCCCTAGTAGCAAGATTGAAATCTCAATACTCTTCTTGCCACTCACATCTACAATACCATGACTACGGGCATAATTCATAGTCACTAGATTGTAAGTCTATGGTGCCCCATTTGTTTTCTACCCTAAAAACATTTAACAACAACACCAAAATGCTCAAAAAATGAATAATAAGAGAGATACTTATTGGTGGTCCTACCTTAGGTTCCCTCTAATACGTTTGGACCTGCTCATCATGATGTGAAGATCAAGGAATGCAGTCTATAGTTCTCAGCTAGAGCTCTATATTTTTACAAACAAAGAATAAAAATGACCTCCCAAACTCACCATTGGCCTATATAAAACCCCCCATCTCCCCTCCTAGTCAATCTTCCCATCCACCTAATCCAACCTGGATCCCTATCTCCTCTCTCACTCCCTTGTATGCTCCTTTACTCATGGAATCATCCTAATCCTTTTGGTCACTTGATTATATCAACTTCTTTCTATCATCAATGACACTATCTTGATCATTTTCACTTTTAGTTTTACCTATCTCTAATCTTATTAAATCATCCATTTATTTGAGCTAATAGCTCTCCTTTCTATGCATCCTTACTTGGGATATGACTACAACTTGTAGCCCTTCAATCCTATCATCAGGTTTTTCTAGGCTAATAGCTCTCCCTTACATGCATCCTTACTTGGGATATGACTATAACTTGCATCCCTCTAATCCTATCATTGGCCTTATCCTGGTCAATAGTTATCCCTTACATGCATCTTTGCTCAGGACACTTCTAAAGTTAGTGGAGTTTTTAATCCTATCATCATCATGTTACATTTTATTCCCATGCATGTTTCCTTACTTAAGGAATGTCTATCACCATAAATACCCATCATTAATACCCCTACGCATACATCCTTACCAGGAATATGATCATTAAATTATGGCTCATTGATCATGTTAACTTCATTTTCTTCCTCTTATATCCCACATCTCACATCCCATCCCCTTGTCTAGCCATCTCATCCCACCCATTATTTCTCCTTTTTGAGTGGCCATCTAGTTCATTCCTCCCCACATATCCCCTTGAGGGGGCATCATATCCCCTAATATCATCTATTATCATATCCCCTAATATCATCTACTAACATTCATTAATGACATGGTTTTTCTTTGAAAGACCATTATTCCTTCCATCCCATCCACTCATAATGCCCTTTTAAATATGGGAAAAATGTATGTACTAAAATGTTCTCACTCTATTAATTATCCCATTTCTTGCTAATTTGGCCTAATTATCCCATTTCCTATCCATAACAACCCTTGGCATAATTTTTGTAACCATTCCCATATCCCATTTAACCTTGTTCTAGCCTAAAACCAATTAATCCTACCATTAATCCCTAAAAAAGACCTATTTCCTACTAAACCTACCCCTAATCCCACTTGCCAATTAAAAAATCAAGAAAATCCTAGCTACCCACTCACCATCCTACACTAGCCTTTCCTAAATCCCTAAAACCTTATGAGGAGATCTCTAGAATTAGATAATTCTAGAAATCTCTCCATTATAGTCCTCTTCCTCTAGAATTATCTATTCTAGAGGATTTCTTGGAATTACAAATTCCATGGAAAATCCTCCACCCTAGATCTTGATGGCCCATAATTGAAATTTGGACCATAGGATCTCCCTCCATGAATCTATAAAACCAACACACCCTCATTTGGTCAAGATAATGAAGAAGTGAATGAATTCATGAATAAATAGCACAAGCAAGAAAATACACCATTGTTAATCCTATTCAAGTCATTATTAAACATCTACAAGTAATCCAACAATCAATTTCAAGCATACAAATCTTGGGTCAGAGCAATGATAAGGTAAAAATGATGGTAAGCATGAGCTTTGCATTCTAATTTGCCTATTCTATTCCTTCCCATTGGTGTCATTATCTTTGGGTTTCTATTATCTCTTTGAATTTTTTTTTTGAATCCCAAATTTGGTGTATAGGTTCTACATCTAGTGGGCCTCTTATAATATCCACTATCCTTAATCCTTCTACTAGTATATTGTTTTCTACCCAATGTAATCATGCTTCTAGTGCTTCCTCTTCTCATCCCTTCACTAGTTTATCTCTTTCCACACAATAATTTTTTTTAGTAGTGCTTCACATTCTCATAGTTTCTCTCAAGCTCCTATCAACACCAATAGTGGTACCCAATCCACTAATACCAACTCTAATACTTTAAATAATGCTAAAAATTCCAGTCACACCCACCAACTCTTATTATAAACACCCAATAAAATGAATACTTTTCAATCTCATAAAACAAATCAAATTATGATAATGCAAAATCACCTTCTCCATCTTCAAACTCATCCTCAACCAATGATTTGGGGTACACATAATTGATATGTTCCCCATCCTCCTCTTTAATATTCCCAAGGCAATCTCATCCCTCAACCTCCTTTGGTTAAAAACAAAACATTAACCATCTTCAAAATGAACATCTTACCACTAAAATTGATAATATTGATATAGGAGCTATCACCCCTACCATTTCTTATAAAGGATCAATTTATCCTACCCTTTATATTAAAACATTTGGAAATCTATATAAGGATTAGGTCAAATTGAACACCTTTACCACTACCAAGCTCCTAGTAAAAACCCTTATGGGTGATGCTTTAGATTGGTACAACTGACTTAAAAACTAATTCTATTTCTAGTTTAGAAGATTTAGGAAATTCTCTAGTCCATGAATTCCAATCTAGTGATCTTATAGAAAATACTTTGGCCCACTTCATAAATTATAAAAAACTTAAAAATAAAATTTCCCAAGATTTTGTTAAAAGATGGAAAACATTGTCAAACAAATGTGAACATAACATGGTTGATAATAAACTCTTCCATCTCTTTACCAATTTTATTTTTACCAAATTATAATATTAGGTCTACACTCTCTCTCCACATACTATTGAGAAGGCTATTGACTAAGCTAAATGTCAATATTTTATTATGCATCAATTTAAGCCACCCCAACCTTCTATAGGTCCTTGTCTCTTACTTAAGAATGAGAATCATAATTCTACCAATAAGGGTGTCACAAAATCCTATGACATGTTTCACACTATTCAAGTTGTTGTTCCTAATCAATATTAAGAACTAGTTCCCTCTTCTGAAAAATATACCAATCCTTATTTATCTTCAAATCATAACATTAATGTTCACAAACCCCTATCTTCATCCGAATTACTCAATCATTTACCTAGGCCTCTACCTTGAGAACTTGATCCCACTCATCATATGAAATAATTGTATGATCCTAATAAGTTTTTTCAATTTCACACTAGTTTGGGTCATTCTCATGAGACCTATAGTCACCTTAATAATTTATCTATAGATTTTCTTCTTGGTCCAAATTTTGATCATGATTTTGTCATTTAGAAACATCAAGAATCCTATGACATTGATTTTAAGGCTCATGAAACTCATACTAAATCTTAAGTCTTGAATCAAGATAATGCTCATTTGGCTACCTATAAAGACCCTCTTCCTAGTCATAAACCTTACAAATATACCCAAGACAAGCCCACCCCTTCCACCAATAATGTAATAATTCTTGTTGACCCTACTCCTAAATTTAATGTGGTTAATATGACTAATATGAGAACGGTGGTTGCTTTTATTGATCCTCAACCTATCTATACTCCTCTATTATCTTGAACATTTCATATTATCCAATATTCTTCTCTAACTCACTAAAATGAGTTGGGGTAAGATGACCTTATAACCTTTAATAAAACATTTATAATTCATCCCTTAGATAACACTTCCCATTCTATTTCTACCATCCATCCATCTTCTTTACCTCAAACCAATGACAATAAAGTTTATATCAACACTTCTTTAAACAATTCTCAACACTACCCTGAACCAACTACTTCATATTTACAACATAATTTATAACCTTGTTCTAAACCTTCTCCTTCTTATCAACATAAATTCCAATGCACTTTAGTTTATCCTTTAGAGGACCTTCTTAATCACTATGTACCTATTTCTAACAATCTCCTCATGGGTTATGATGAGTGGGATCCCATCATGTAACTCACTAATCTCCCATCCCAAATTCAATTTATTGAGATTATGATGACCTCTTCAAATCATCAAAACCATATTATGTAACTAATATTCAAAATGAACATTCTTCACCCTCCCCTAGTAGAATACGAAGAAACCTTATCCAAATTTGAAGATAACATACTACAATAATGTGAAGAGTTGTCCATTCATGTTGATGAAACAATGGACACTTCCCTTTCCTTAAAATTTCCCATCACTTCTATTATTATTAAGGAGATTCTACTTCATGCAGATGATCCTACTCTATTCATTAGTGTCTAAATTGGAGATATCCAAGTCTAGTGTACCTTAATTGATAAGGGTTTCAACACATGTGTTTCCTCTCTTGATTTTATCAAAACCATTACAAATTATGAAATCAATATCAAATCCACACACAACACATGCCAAAGATATGATCGAAGGCAAATGCCTCTTTTAGGTTCTGTGTGGCTTCCCATTACTATCCCACCTCTCACCATTTGTTTGAAGGTGATGATATGTAACTTTCCTCTTTCCTATAACATATTTATTGGTAGGCTATAGACTCTTGTATGAGAGCGATTGCTACTTCCACTTATAAATGCATTAAAATTCCTCATAATAGAACCATATATAGGATTTAGGGTGACACTAACCCTTATAATTTCAAACAATTACAAGATCGTGGTGTCTTCAAGATTCATAGTCTTGAACCTTTGCCCAATGTTCTATTTCATGAGTCTCAATGATTCAACTTTCCAATCAACTCAACTTTAGATTACAATAATCATCCTTAACTCATTGTGAATTTTGCCCCTAACTTATTATATTTTGATGATGATGAACCTAATGATATCAACCTAAATATTAAAACCTCCAATCTCTCACCTCATCTCATCATTTACCTTCTTGCTTCTTTGTATCCTCATTCTTACAAACCTCTTTGTGATGATATTACCATTATCTTGATAAATAATTAACATTATATTCACCACACTTCATCAGATGATGAGGTCATCCCTAATTACATCATTGATCTTCACACCCTTGATTATGATGATGGTTACACCTTAGATAACCCATTCGTAGGTGGTCTTGTTCAAGCATGCGATGCTAAGATTATCCCTTATCACTCTTCTTTGCTTCAATATTTTAGTGATTATTTTGATGTTCCATCATTTATATTTACTAATTTTAGTATTTTTCCTCTTTATCATAGGGTAGATATGGTGCTGACACCTCTAATTTATAAGGAACCTTATAGGAGTATGCTCATAGATCATGCTATGACTGGGCCTTATTGCTTTGCTAGGTACCCTGACCCCTATAACTTACTTATCCTTGAGATTCATGTAACCTTTATTTATCCTTCTATAGACCTTGCCCTTCCTTTAGTAGAGCCTACATCAGATTCCATTCTTGATCCTTCTATAATTGAGCTCATCCTTACTCTTTCTATAATTGAGCCCATTTCTATTCCTATTATCACTGAGTTTATCCATGCTTCTAATCCCATTACTAATTCCATTAAGCCTTGTACCATTCTTTCCCCACCATCCACTTTTATTAGTGATGATTTGATTCCTTTACCTTAGTTGGCTCTGTGTCCCACCAAATGGGTTGATGAGATTTCTTAGGCTCCTTTCATCCCTAGTATACCTCCTCTTATAAGTACTTATACTAATCATATTCATAGGCATATTTATTTATTTCATGATATAGATAACCATTCTTCTATGCATTGTTAGAAGTTGCAAAAATATATTTATACTTTGAATCCTTCTTCCCCTTTGTCCTCAAACAAGGTTATACATCCCTTGAATGTACTACCTAATTTTATTCTTAAGTATGGAGAGGTATATTATATTTGGCACCAATGTGGCACACATCACACTGATCATTTCTGTATCCTTCAAAAACACCTTAAGGATAATATTATAGTTATTCCCAAACCTTCTACCATTTCTCCCATAATTCGTTCTCACAAGAAGTTTCCCACTTCATCTCCCATGGTTCCACCTCCTATGGTTACATCCCCTCTTGTGGTCCATTCATCACATTCTCTTCCTCCACCCATGACTCCTTCACCCATTGACCTTCCCTCAGATGTGGATCCTTATCCATCTATGAGTCCTTCACATGTGGATCCTTCTTCACCTATGAGTCCCTCACCTATGGATACATCCTCATCAATTATTCCCACATTTTCCATAGATTCCACTCCCATACATTCTTCTAAGCATCCCTCACCTGATATCTCTCCTCAGCATGATCCATCCAGAATTTATAATTTTTCTATTGAGGAGATTAGATGAGAAGTATTTTTTGAGTTTTAATTGAAGATTGATGAGACATTAGTAGATGTTTGCATCCAACTTCATAAAGATCTATCTAATGTTTTAGATAATGTGTGTGGATAAATTTATCATTATTTATGAACACATGCATGGTGATTTTACATTTTAATTTGAATTGGACATGTGATCCAATCATATCTTTATTTATTTGTTATATCATTTGACATATTGTCAAATTTTTATTTATCTTACATAGTGAATTTAATTTCACACTTTATATATTGATTATACTATCATTTATGTTTGCTTCTAGATGTCTTCTTTATCATTGTTTTATTTTCCTTCTTGAGTTCTTTTAGATAAAAAATCCCTTTCTCTTCCTTACTATTTTATTTCTTATCTCTATTTTTCATGGATAATTGTCATTGTGACTTGGTTATATAAACATGGTTCCCTTTAGTCATTCCCTTTTTACCATGTGATGAGTTAGAAGACAATTAATCTCATTATAATCTCCTTTCACCAGTCCACTTTGGATCTCCTTTTTTCCCTTTCTTCCCTTTTTTCAAACTAATCATATACATGGTTGATACTTGAGATCACATTCTAGTTTAATATTAAGCATAAGTGTCCTAGTTAGTCTTGTATTTAGTTACTTATCTTCCTTTAGTCTAAGACTATAGATCATTCATGTGTATCACTCTATCTCTCATGTTTATTCATTCTAGATATGTATGGAGGAGGAATCTTAAAAATATTTAAAACCCAAATCATTAAACAAAAGTCGATGATATAATAGGAAAAAACATTTCAAATTCTTAAAAGTCAAATCACAGTAAAAGACATGATTCAAATCACATATCCTTCTTCTATTTGAGTCTCAAATTCCATAGTTGGCCTCACAATAGATCTGAGGTCCATTAGCGTATGGTAGGCTAGTAGATTAGAAAATGAGAATAAAAAATCTCTTAGTGATACCTACTTTCTCACACAAGTTCCAAATCTTTACAGTAGACTAATGAATATGTAAGGGGTCTTGAGAAATTGGGAACACATCATGGGAAGGTAGGTCTATATTAGTTTTCTTGTACAAATCTACCTTCATGTGTTGATCTTAGTATCATGTTTATTTTTCTACATAGCTTTATGTCTATAGAGAACATGTTTCCTTTGTACATTGATGGTCACTAGTAACCTAGTGTCTTCTCATGTCCTTAGTATGACTCCTATCTCCTAAGGTCTCCTCATAAGATGCCTATGTTATGATTTTTACATTCCATTTTTCAATCCCTACAATATTCATATTTCCTCTTGAGAAATATTGTTTTATTCACTGATCATTCCCCTTGGGATTCCATTTTTGAATTGCATTGTAAGACCATGGATAAGATCTAGCCTTTCTCACACATTACCATAATTTCACCTTGTTATTACCAACATCCCTTATTCCTAGATTTTCACATTTATTCCACCTCACTGGTGTCCCCTTTGTGAGTTTTAGTGTAATACCATGGATAGGACCTGACCTTCCTCATAAAATTTTCCAATAATCCAAGTCACAATCAAAATTGCATGTGTCAAATATGAGATAAGATGTGACTGATTATGAAGTTACATGTCATTGACATGCTTCCCATATTGATTTAGTATGTTTTATGCTTACTTTATTTATCTTTCAATTTTGTCTTTTAATTTTCTTATTTCATGTAAGAATCCAACCATTTTTTGAATTTTTCATACTTCCCATCTTGAATTATTGTGATAAATTTAAGAGCAATTTTTGCCAATTTTGTTTTTCTCTTTTACTTCCCAACGTGATTTAGTATTATTGATTGACTCAATTGATTTTTTTTAATACCATTTGTTTTTTTTTCAGATTTTACACTTTATTACATTATTTTCATACTTCCCAACATGATTTAGTGTGATTTTACTTGTTTCAATTTGGTGTTGAATCTTTCACTTGGTTTTAAAACAAAAATTTTAACCATCTTGTTTATCCCTTTTGGTTCTTTATACTTAGTAATTTTATTTTTATTAAAAATTTCCAAACATGAAATAGTGTCTAATAATTTTTTTTGATTGATTATATTTTACCAAGTCACTATTGCCTATTTCTTTTTAATTATACATGTTTTATACATAATGCAAGAAAAGAAACCACACCTCAAATATTTACCATATAATATTAAAAAAATAGCTAAATACATTTTCCAGAAATAAATATATCGAAGCATAAATAACCACAACCATAATTATAAAAATATACAATCAAATATTTAACTTCCAAATTGAAACACATGCACACGCGCACGCACACACACACACACACACACACACACACACACACACACACACACACACACACACACACACACACACACACACACACATGTCATGATTTTTAAGATAATAATCTAACCATATAGCATGCTTTAGATCTATGGTTGGGCCCCATCCTTCTTATCTCATGGCCTAGCCATGTTGCCTATAGATGCCTCAATGTGATGTTTGAAATATTGTCATTGATGTCAAAGGTCTAGCATTATTGGTGATAAAGACCTCATTGCATTTAATGTTGTTTGTAATAAATATATCTTGGCTAATGTGAGTTAATATTTATTTAATATTAATGAATATATTTTTGGTTGCATATGAGACAAAAGAAGGGCCCATGGATAAGTCAAAGAGCCATGGGGTAAAGACAAAAGAAGGATGGGATGCTTTTTCCCATGAAGAGTCATCTTGGGGAATTCTAAGAGTCACCAAGTGAAGACAAAAGAGGAAGGGTGAAATTTCTCATGAAGGGGCACTTTGAGGAATATGAAAAGTCACCAAGATAAGGATAAAAGTGGGAAGGACGTTTTTGGTCATGAAGGGTCACCACATGACTTTTCAAAGGCAAGGATATGAAGGGTCACCACATGACTTTTCAAAGGCAAGGATATGAAGGGTCATACAAGTTTGGTGCCATTTTACATGAGGATTGAAGGATCACAAAGGGGAAGGCCAAAGGTCATTTAGAAAGCTATAAATAAAGGCTTGAGAAGCCATTTATAATATGGAAGAAAGAGGTTGATTTGATATTGTAATATCTAGCTTATAAGAGCAACTGTGATAGATGAATATGATTTGTATTTGTTGTATCTAGCTTAGAAGAGAAAAGGTGAGAGAGAGGAAAGAGATGTTGTAATGAACTATCATTTGTTAAGATAACAACATTAAGAGATAGTTGTGTGGTATACACAAAGGGGTTGGTGCTCCTATGGGTTGGTGCTCACGAATAGTTGTTGGGTTGGTGCTCAGAAAAGGGTTGGTCCTACTGTGGGTTGGTGCTCAACAAAGGGGTTGGTGCTCCTATGGGTTGGTGCTTAGCAAAGGGGTTGGTGCTCCTATGGGTTGGTGCTCATGAATTGTTGTTGGATTGGTGCTCAACTAAGGGGTTGGTGCTTTTATGGGTTGGTGCTCACAAATAGTTACTGTGTTGGTGCTCAACAAAGGGGTTGGTTCTCCTACAAGTTGGTGCTTGTGAATATTGTTTGGGTTGGTGCTCATTCATATACTTGATATTGTTCTCCATGGATTTTCCCATATTAGGTTTCCATGCTATATTTGGTGTCTCTCTTTATCTTGTGTGGTGTTTATTTTTTGAGTTTTATTGCATATCTTGAATGCTTGATTAAGTGGAATTTGGTTAAGGGAAAGTTTTATAAGATATATGATATACTTATTCACCCCCCCTCTTAGTATATCTTATGCTTAACAATTGGTATCAGAGCAGGTTCCTTTTTTTGAAAAGTTTTATAGCTTAAAGGTAGATTAAGAAAGCACGATGGTTGGGTCACAAGAAGGATTTTCTACAAATAAGACACCTTTGTTTGATGAGACAAATTATGATTTTTGGAGCATGAGAATGAAGGTTTATTTGATGGCCCTTGGATTTGACATATGGAAAGTAGTGGTGGAGGAATATGAAGAGCCAAAGACTTCTGTAATTACTCCAATAAAAAAGAAGGCAAGTGAATGTAATGATAAAGCTTTAAATGCTATTTTATGTGGTTTATGTGAATCTAAATTTGTTAGAGTTATGTAATGTAAATTTTCTCATGAAACTTGGGGAAAACTTGAGAATATTTACAAAGGTGATGGAAAGGTTTAGCAAGCTAAGATTCAAACTTTTAGAAGACAGTTTGAAAGTTTGAAGATGGAAGAAGAAGAAGATATAGCAAGTTATCTTTTATGATTTGATCAAATAGTAAATTAGATTCAAGGTCTTGGAGAAACATTGGAAGAGTCAACGGTGGTGCAAAAGGTTTTGAGATCTCTACCAATGAGATATGATGCTAAGGTTTTGGCAATCAAGGAGATGAAGAATTTAGCCAAGCTAAAGATGGATGAGCTTCATGGTATTATCATGGCATATGAGATGTAGATAGAACAAGATAAACCCTCAAAGAGAGAAGTGGATTTCAAGACATCAAAGAAAGAGAAAGCTAAGATTCAAGAATCAAGTGATAGTTCTAGTGATGATGAAGATGACAACGGAGCACTTTTCATTCACAAGCTGAAAAGGGGAATAGATAAATATGAAGGAAAATTACCTTTTAAATGTTTTAATTATGGAAAGATTGGACATTTTTTAGCTACATTCACAAATAAGGGCAATGATGATGAAGAATAAAAGCCTACATATAAGAATAATTTCAAAGGCAAATATAAGAAGGGATTCGAGAAGAAGAGCCTGTAATCTAAGGATCCTAACTTAGTCGAAGATAGTGGAGTCAGTGATTCAGAAGAAGAATAGATTCTATTCATGGCCATACATGAAGGTGATCAAGAAGAAGAAGAGGAGGAAGCTGAAGTGAATATGGAAGGAGAACTCATTTGTGCCCTAGAAGAGTTAAAAATTATTGAGAAGAAGAATTGAAGATTAAAGTGCCAGATTGAGAAAAATGAATAGGAGTCAAAGGAAATGATTGAAGATCTACAAACACACTTTGAATAAGGCAAGAATAATGAAGAAGATATAATAGCATAGTTGGAAATAACAAGAAATGAATGTGAAAGGTATGTTATTGAAATTGTCTCTTTAAAAGAAGATATTGAGAAAGCAGTTAATGATAAAGTAGTTAGTGATTCAAAATTTGAGGATAGCAATAACATGCTGAATAAGATATTGGAAAGTCAAAAAGAAAATTTAGATAAGATAGGGATCGAATTTGAAAAGAAAAAGAGCTATGTTGAAGATCTTACAAAAGAGGAAACAAGGGAAGAAGTGAAGAATATAGAGGACATTTCAAATAGAGAAGGATGAAGAGAATAAAGCTACAAAAGACAATCAGGTTAGAGATATATAGACAGGTCTTATTTTTATGGCTATTATTTTTATTGTAATGGATATGGTCACAATAAATTAGAATGTAGAAAAAGAGCTAACAATTTCAGAAATAAGGAGAAGGAAAGTCAAGTAGAGTCAATTAGAAGCCACAACTCTTTTGCTCATCTATCAAACTTTGATGAAGAGACCATAATATGCTAAAAGTGCAACAAATTCAAACATATAGCTTGGTATTGTAGAAGTGTGTTCAGGTCAGTCCAGAAGGATCAAAGTTTCAAATCTCCATTCATCAAGAAGAAGGTATAGACATGTTCATGGTAGAAGAAACAACCCAGAGATTCTATGATGGTTTAGACAGCCTTGCATGTTAGAGGTAAAGATCAGCCATGGTTAATTGATAACAAATGTTTGAGGCATATGACAAGAGATAAAAATAAGTTCATTTCTCTAAATAAGATCAATGGTGGTACAGTGAGATTTAGAGATAAAACCACTACCAAGATAGCCAGAAAAGGTACTTTGAGTTTGGATTATGGTATAACTAAGACTAAAAATGTTTTGTATGTAAAAATTCTTAAGCATAATCTATTGAGTATTAGTCAAATATGTGATCAAGGATACACATTAAAGTTTCATGCTAAAGGTTGTGAGATTAGAAGAAAAGATTCAAATGAGTTGATTGTAGATGCTCAAAGGATAGGGAACAATGTGTATGTATTGTCAGATATCTTCTCAAAGGCATGATCAAATGACACATTCAAAGATCTATGAGAGGAGTTGGGAGTAATTTCTATTACTTCCTACCATTGATGTTCAGCATCAATTGAGGGGGAGATAAGTGTTAGCTCTAGGTAGGCCCTTTGCCATTGATGTCAAAGGGGGAGATTAATAGGTATAAGTATAGGTGCAGAAATAGGTACAGGGAATAGGTACAGGTTGATACAATAAGGGGGAGTTACTGTATGTTTTTAGATGACAGTATGTGTAGGTGACAATATGTGGTAGTTTTAGGATTAAGGTTACCATCAATGACAAAGGGGGAGATTGTTGGAAATATTCTCATTGATATCAAAGGTCTAGCATTATTGGTGATAAAGACCCCATTACATTTAATGTTGTTTGTAATAAATATATCTTGGCTAATGTGAGTTAATATTTATTTAATATTAATGAATATATTTTTGGTTGCATATGAGACAAAAGAAGGGCCCATGGAGAAGTCAAAGAGCCATGGGGTAAAGACAAAAGAAGGATGGGATGCATTTTACCATGAAGAGTCATCTTGGGGAATTCCAAGAGTCACCAAGTGAAGACAAAAGATGAAGGGTACAATTTCTCATAAAGGGTCACTTTGAGGAATACGAAAAGTCACCAAGATAAGGACAAAAGTTGGAAGGACATTTTTGGTCATGAAGGGTCATACAAGTTTGGTGCCATTTTCCATGAGGATTGAAGGGTCACAAAGGGGGAATGCCAAAGGTCATTTGGAAAGCTATAAATAAATTCTTGAGAAGCCATTTGTAATATGGAAGAAAGAGGTTGATTTGATATTGTAATATCTAGCTTAGAAGAGCAATTGTGAGAGATGAATATGATTTGTATTTGTTATATCTAGCTTAGAAGAGCAAAGGTGAGAGAGAGGAAAGAGATGTTGTAATGAACTATCATTTGTTGAGATATCAACATTGAGAGATAATTGTGTGGTATACTCAAAGGGGTTGGTGCTCATGAATAGTTGTTAGGTTGGTGCTCGACAAAGGGGTTGGTGCTCATGAATTGTTGCTAGGTTAGTGCTTGACAAAGGGGTTGGTGCTCATGAATTGTTGCTAGTTGATGATCAACAAAGGGGTTGGTTCTCTTATGGGTTGGTGCTCATGAATTGTTGTTGGGTTGGTGCTCAACAAAGGGGTTAGTGCTCCTGTGGGTTGGTACTCATGAATAGTTGCTAGGTTGGTGCTTAACAAAGGGGTTGGTGCTCCTGCAAGTTGGTGCTTGCAAATATTGTTTATGTTGGTGTTCATTCATATACTTGAGATTGTTCTCCATGGTTTTTTCCACATTATTTTTCCATGTTATATCTGGTCTCTCTCTCTATCTTGTGTGGTGTTTATTTTTTGAGTTTTATTACATATCTTGAATGTTTGATTAAGTGTAATTTGTTTAAGGGAAAGTTTTATAAGATATATGATATACTAATTCACCCCCCCTCTCAGTATATCCCATGATTAACATGTGACCTCTCTAAACAAAATAATGTAATAAGGTTATTTAAGACCTTAATCTCAACATTTACCCATATAGATGAGCTACCTAAGGCTACACCTATGCCAATTGGGCTAGGGTTTCTAGATGTGTCACTTTTTCCTACTCATATACCTATGTCATATGGGTTAGGGTCACCGTATGTGTCACTCTCTCTTGGGTATGTGCTTGTGTCATATATGTCACTATTTCTAGATGTATAGCTCTTTCATCAACCAAGATTTAATATACCTATGTATCTCCTACACCTATATCTATTAGTGGATGCATCCCCTCCCTATACAGTCATAGCTACCTTGTGGCCTCTCTATCTAGTTTGATGCAACTCACTTGAGCTGGGGAAGATGGTACCTTAGGGTATTCCATTGTAGTGAGGTCATATGGTATCAAAACCTTACCTAGGAGATCATGTAGTGCTCCCCTCACTAGGGATCCCCATTTTATATCCTCATCCTCTACCAAACCTACAAAAATCACACTAGATGGATATTAGATCATTGATATATCTCAAAATCTATCTATCTCTAGTATATTTTAAGTAAACTTAAACAATATTTAATCACATTTTATTACCTATCTATGTGTCAGCCCCTACTATCTTTCCATCTACATGAATGCCAAGTAAATTCTCTCCATATGTATAATCTCCAAGAACCTCCTCTATTGGTCATGTCCTAAAAATAAATCCCATAGTCACCACTCCTACGCATCTCAGGCTATGCCTAGATGGTCTCTCTATCATCCAACTCTACTTTGGCCTATCTATTGGGTCATTTGAGATGGTTATAGTCTATTATCTCTCTTGATATTGATACCTCCATTAACACCATATTCATGGTAGTTTATGCTCCTCTTGATATGAATATGGTGGTGGTACCTCTACTACTCTTACCTTTACACCCATCTCCCCTCTCTCTACTTCCTATTATGATCAACTAGTCCATGGTCTCTCATGATGTGGCTTGAGCATCAAACTCACCACTAGTGGTCCTAATCTTCTTCTCCCCCATAATCATCTCACATATCAGGCCCAAAATGTGTCCACCACTATCAATACCATTTAGTGAGGCAAACCCATCTGCCCTAGTACTCATGCCACTAAATATGGCTCCATCTATCAGGTGTAGTGCCATGTCACCTCTATCCATGACAAAGTTGGTGCTATTATCTCCAAACTAAGTCATATTATATCTATGTGCCAATATGAATGCCATACTTTGTTTGTTCATCAAACTATTTTTATTTTTGGCATGTGGGGCATGGCCTACACTACCTGGTCTTGTCTCTATCTATGAACATGAGGTAACCTATCATTGATCACATGGGGTAACCTAGATAGTCTATATATGGGGAACCTCTCATAGATCCATGCCATCAATAATATGATTGGTCCTAATGACTTTTACTCTCTAGACAACACTCCATACACGTCATGTATGTTTTGTACCTAGATGACATATCTTAGGTCATATATCATCCTCTCATCTATTATCATCCATCTCAAGGCTATCACAAAGAGTGTTTCGTTTCCATCTAACTTATGACACAACAATCATGCTATCAAAAGTCCTATCATATACTTTTAGATGTCTATAATCTATGTTGTATATAAATCAAACATATTCACCCTTAATCTAAGGTATATCATCTTTGAGCCCATCACCCATATAGCTAAGGATCTCCTCTCCTCCTCCCTATTATGGCCTCTTATGACTATGGATATCCCTACTATGGGAAATACTATGATGGCATACACATCATCCAAGGTAATACCCATCTCTATAGTATCCCCCTCTACTTCCCACCTAAAGGTGTTAGTCAATCATTCATAACATCCTAGGAACATAACTAAGAGATTTGAGCTAAAGGGTATCTTATACATATATGTTATGATACATAGGCCCAAAGAAATCAATCTAGCTCTATCTTTATCGACAGGTACTCTAATATGTCTGAGAGCCATGATGTATCCACCAAATGACAAAATACTTGATTTCCATATAATCAAGAAATAAAAAAAGATGTATTAGATCTTCCATGTCATGTATAATCAAAATACATTCTTTTCAAATACAAAAACAATCTTAATTACTTTAATTTATTAATTTATAATTAATTTGATCTATTTATAGCCTACTCAACCCTTTTAGCCCCTATTCCATCATTTTGGGCCCTTCTAACACTCTTTTGGCCTTTTTCATGCATTTTTGTACTATTTTAGTTCTTTGGTCAAATACTAGTTTGACAAAGCTTTCCTTATTTTGACCTAGTTGACTTAAAAATCTAAGTCAACCCTCTTATTCCCCCCTTAGTACTATGTTATCATACTAGACTTTTTTACTTAGTCGATAATAATGTACTAGGTTGGTATTCTAAAAAACCAACTATGTTGGTATAAACTGACTAGTTTGGTTGTATGGATTTGTTAATTTTTAGCCTAGTAGGTCAACTGGGTCAACCTAGTTGTTTTTCCCTACCAATCCCTGACATTTTTTGAAGTAAGTGCTTTTTGGCAGTTATTTCCCCAAAACCCCATTTCCCTAATTAGTTTTTCCTACCTTTAGTATCTAATTTGGTTTCATTTTGATGTCTAAAAATTCTTAAAAGCTTAAATTTCTAAAAATACACTTAAATCACTATAATATTCAAAAACTAGCTTGAGATTCTTAGTCACCTACCTATCCTACACCTATTTCCACCTATGGGGGTCACTCTCACCTAGCCTATCGTATCCTCACCATCCTAGCTCATTTGGTCTCTTAGAGCTCTTTTTCTCTCCTTCATAAGTCAAAAATAACAAATGACTTTCATTTCAACCTATTTAAAATCACTTTTTACAAATCTTAATCTTTCAAATCTTTTCCATCAGATTCCTTGTTTTGAATCTATCTTTGTTTTTACTCATCCATGTTCCAAACTATAAAATTTTTGAGAATCATGATGATGTAGATAATATTTTCCACTCTTATATGACTCTTTTTTGAAAATTCATATTTTTGGCTATTTTTCACCCTAACTTCTACATGTTCACCTAATGTTCTTCACATTGGACACCTTCACTTCTTTTAGAATCTACTTCTTTATCTATAATACTAAATTAAGTATAGGTATGCATTTTTCAATTTTATCCTTTTATTTATCTTATTTTCTCCTTTCTGTATCTTACTTAGCATTAATTTTATGTGTTATCATGTTTTATTTATTGAATCACCATCCTATGTTGTACTCACATGACACATGATGAGATTTTAGTGGGGCATATGTGTACACATAATGTTTTCAAAAATTTATTGATTATTTACACTTTATATCTTGCATGAAACAATTGAGTCTCAATCTCTTTGAGTGCATGCTTTAAGGGGTGCACTAGGAAAAGGGTGGGCAGACTATTGGTGCTTTGTAAGATTATTGTCCCTTTTTCCACTTATTATCTACACAATTGTATCCTAAAACCATTATCCCTAAGCTTATTGTTCTCTATTATACCCATTTAAGGCATTTGATACATTTTATACTACTTTTCCTCATGTAAATCCCATTTTTCAGTTAGCTCTGCTAGGTCAACTAGGTCTACCTTGTACAATTTTGGGATTTTTTCACTTAGGAGTTAGGTTAGCCTTTGGCTGACCTAGCTTGGGACCTAGAGAATTATTATCCAAAATTTTGCTAGGTCAAATAAGTCAACCTTATCAACTAGGATTTTAGGAAGGGTCAAGGATCAAATCTACCTATAAATACAAGTTAATTTCCATTATTTTTAAGAAGAAGCAAAATAAGACGTAAGAGTGAACAAATATCTACTTATTAACCATTCTACTTGAGAATTATATCTTAGGGTTCCATACTTTCTTTGGAGATATAGATCTTGTATTGTGGAAAAGTCTTTTGGATGCACTGATAGGTTATGTTGCCTAGAGCTACTTTATCTTTATCATCCTTACATACCACAAAAATCTCTTGCAAAGCACCTTGTCTAAGGGAGAGATTGAGGCTTGATGGGTTCATATTCAAAAGTAAGCATTTATAACTTTATTTCTCATTTGTAAGAGTATATAGATATGCATTTATGATTCTCTTCCATGTATTAGGATTTTATATACATTGATGTGAGTATATTTATTTTATACATGTTTAGTTTTATTATTTATAACCCCCACTTTATGCCACATGATTTGGTGAGCACTAGATTATATTTAATTTATTTATTATTAATATAGGTGTAATATCAAAATTTAGGACCCATTAGGATTATTGCATGATTGTGTTAGACTAGATGCTTTGGAGCTCTCCTTAGTATGGTGTATTATAGCAAGAGATCCCCTAATCAGGTCTAACAGATCCCCATATTGGCCATGTTCCCACTTAACAAATATGTTCCCAATCAGAAGTGTATGGTATAATCTATCTTCTTTGAGTTAGGATTGATTTATAGAAATGACACATTTTTTATTGCATACATTCTAGTGAACTTGATGTGAATCTAACCCTTGAAAAATTTATTTCACTTATTTTCATTATTTTAACATTTTATTTTTCATATATTTACAATGCTAGGTTGATTTTTATCAACACACTAATATCTTCTGTGCATAGGTTTGACATACAATCACATCAAAATGACTCTGATTTGTTTGTACAAGTTTTTTAGAATTCCAATTTAGACTACTAGGTCAACCTAGTTGACCCTATATACTTTAAAAAATTATATTTAGACTACTAGGTAAACCCAATCAACCATGTATATTTCAAGTATTTAGTAAGAAATTTCTACAAAGCTTGGTTGACCCAGTCAACATAGTTAGTAGGATTTTAAAGAATTTAGCAAGGTTCTTCAACAACAATCTCACTTCTCTACATCTTTCAACCCACCAAAGTTCCTTTTTATCTTTCTCTCTTTCGTTACAGTTATATTTTTCATAGTTTGTATTCTTTAAAATTTCCCCTATAAAGTCAACTAGGTTGACCCTATCGATGTAGTTATATATTTTATGTGCAGTTTGGAAATCTAGGTCGACTCTATAGGCATAGTTCACTTTCAAACCTTTTTACCTCTATAGTACATGTGTGACCCTGTTAACCCTATTTTATATTCTCTACATACACTATCAATTAAATTGACACTCTATTATGTTTCAAAGTTATAATTAACCCTTATATACTAGTAATTAGCTTACACTTTCATTTCTTGTTGATTGTATGCTTATAATAGATCACATAGTCTAGTTAGATGGTTTTCAATATACTATTTAATTTCACTATTTTCTATTTTATGCACACATGACCAAATCAAAAAATATTAATAAGCATTTTAACAATTATCTACCTAAGGCCAACCTACTTGGATTTCATCACCAAGGGGGAAGCTGACTTAGTTTTTTGGCCAAGTATAAATATGTGGTTAATAGTATATTTTGGATAAGCACCTGACACCCTTATCATTATGGTGTGTGAAGTGAGGGGGTATGCCCCAATAATAAGATTTTACCATTACCAATACATATCCCATTCAACCTAAAACATCCTAAAACTCTCCTTAGATTGATTTCTAGTTCCTTACTTGAAGCTAACTTCCTATCACATCTAAAATTATCTACTAATAATCTAATAAAATTTAGGTTGACAACTTAGTTATCTTTTACTTTCCAAGTTGATTTCTTGATCTTTACTCAATTATATGTTGTATTGTAAAAAATTACATTAGCTAGCATTGGTGCAAGGTTTTATCCTGTGTGCCTCAATTAGATCAAACTCATTAATCTAGTTGATTATGTGTTTCCCTTTAGTTCTTGCTTTTCAAAATAATTGAAAAATTATTCTTGTTTCAGTACACATTCATTTCTATCAATAAAGTCTCTTACAAGCTATCTATTTTTTCTTATCTACTATGTTAGTTTGACCTAGTTGACCCTATACACTTTTTCAACCTTTGTCTATTGTGCTAAGTTGACCCAGTCAACCCTATATAGTTTGTAGGCCATTTTTCCTATGCTATATCAACCCATTTACTCTATATAGTTTTTTTCACTTCTTATTTTCCTTTCTTTTTCATCTCTTTTTTTAGTTTAGTCTTTCTCCTTTATCATGAATTTTCTATTTGAAGACAACATTGAGTTGAATTCAATAAACATGATGAGTTTTACCAATCCTCATAGGGTCTCCCATATGTAGAGTAGGTTTCCTCTCTTATATGAGAGTAATGTTCACATAGCCAATTGCACAATGAACTATGTGACCCCTCCTCATTCCTCTTTATAATGTAATCCTCTCTTCTCCCTAGAAGATCAACTCAAATTAGAGTATACTCTTGAAATGTTTTTCTTTATCTTCAAATTTACTCAATATAAAGGAAAAGTTCCCTCTACTATTTACTATCTCATTATTAGTGTTCAATTCAAACATCCTCATTCACCTACTCCCCCATTTTCAAATGGATTTGGGGGTACTACTTTCTTTGATTCTCAGCCTCCTCCCTCGATTATGACCCCTTCTCATACCATGAACCCTTATTATTTAACTTATTCTACCTCCATAGCTATTATCTCCACTAATATGATAGGTTCTACATGTAGTGGGCCTCTTATAAGATTCACTATCCTTAAGCCTTCAACTAGTGCATTGTTTTCTACCTAAGGTAATCATGCTTCTAGTGTTTCCTCTTCTCATCCCTTCACTAGTCTATCTTTTTCCATATAAGAATTTTTTTCTACTATTGCCTCACATTCTCTTAGTTCCTCTCAAGCTCCTATCAACACCAATATCAGTACCCAATTTACTAATACCAACTCTAATGTTTTAAATAATGCTAATAATGCCAATCACACTGGTTTAACAATTTTTGGTAATATTGGTGTATTATTCCTAATTTAGTTAAGGGTATGGAGTAATAAAATTAGTAAATAAATATTAAATAATCAAGCTAAATATTTATATAATTTGACTCCAATTTTAATATTTCTAAAAATAGTAATAAGGGAGAGAAAATAAGACTATTATAAATTAACTAAGATGGCCAAGTTAGAGTCTAAAATTCACTATGTAGGACAGGGACATTATTATAAATCAAGATTTTGAGTTAATTTTATGATTATATAGGAGAATAAAAATATGACACTAGTGGAACTAATATTTTATTCTAATTTTTCCACTATTATCTAAGAGACCTAAGTTTTCTAGGTTTTGTTTGCTATGTTTGTATGACCCTGCTTATGAAGTTTTAATTGTCATGTCTGTATAACTCTCTATATAACATATTTTGTCCTTAAACCATAGAATACTAAGTAATTTGATCAAATTTGAGAAATAATGGGGGTAAGTGTATGTAATATTAATTTAATGTGTATTCACAACCCTTGTGTGGGAATGCTACCTACATATCAATACTCTGAAGAGAGATCAAGCCATATGTAATTCTTCCACTTGATGTTCTTTATGAAATAATGTGTATGAAGATTTAAATGATAAAAATTGGTGTGATTGAGGTGGTTAGGGATTTATGTAAGGATTTGGATAAGATTTTAAGTGTATTAACTAGCTATATGTAGAGAATAGGGGGGATTACTTGAGTGGTCTTGCTTATATTCTTTATTTCTTAGTGATAATTGACTAACCTTTCGAAATGATATTTGAATGGGATTTTATAGGGATATATTAGTCATAGTTTAACTATGCTCACATTAGGTTGACAAGGAGAAGAATGGGAAACCAGAAGGAATTGACCATTGGAGATAAAAATACACTTGGATAGGAGCATCAAAAGTGGATAGTAGTGGCACCAGTGCTATAGTCCTAGTTAGGAAATATTGTCCTTAACTAATGAGACCTTAGGGGATATATTTATTATGGAAAGAGTATTATAGCTATGTTAGGATTAGGTCTAGAAGGCTATGGATGAATGGGAATCAGTGAAAATATGCCTATGAGGGTTATGAAAGCAAGTAAGAGGGAGATAAGGGTTGGACGTCATTATCCACACTCAAGTTACTAATTTATACATTTTATATGACTACATTTCCCCCCTTTATTCTAGTGATGTAGTAAAGTGAAATACTAGGATAAAGAAAAAATATAAATCATACTTGAACTTCCCTACAAGGGTGGAGCTCATAAAACTATGTGATGTTGGATGTGTGTAGAGAGAGAATATTATGAAGTGTAAATATATAAATGAAAAACAAGGAGTAGATCAGTTCTTACTAGATATGCTATATCTAAAATAATAATATACAAAATTAGGTAAGAGAGAGAGAGAGGAAAAAAAAGGAACAAATACACATTACTAGGTACACAAACTAATATAAACCCTATTGTGCTACTGAGTAATACTGGTGATACTGAGTGATGATGGATGTGTACTAAACCAAGAGTAATATATTAAATGGAGTTGAGTGCTCAATTCCCTAGAAGTGGCTCAAGAATGTAAAGGCTAGCCCTTTGGCTCCATCGTCACCCACTAAGCTATGCTAGGTTGTCATACATGTGTTGATCAATGTTTGGACTATCTGTCCAATCTATTTGAGTAGGTGGTTCAATAATACAAGGGATAACTAGTCCTTTGGCTCTATCATTACCTTGTGAAGTGAAGCTATGAAATAATGAAAGTATAAAAGTATAAAATTTATGTCATACGAGATGGCTCATAAAGCCCATAAATTATTTATAATATAATAACTATGACATAGATACCAAAATGCATGATAAAAACTAGGCCACTCTTTGCCACTCCAAAAGATGGAGATTAGGCTTGTGTGAAAGCCACTCCAAGACTAGTGCACTAAGCTTATATGAAAGCCACTCTGAAATGTGGAAGTTAGGCTTGTATGAAATCCAACTCCAAAATGATTTCAACCACCTACATATGGAATAAGGCATGCAACTACTAAGAATGCTTGGGTAATACTAAACTCAAAAAGAAAAGAAAATAATTGTGTTACACACATTGCCCTTGATCACTAGTGTTTGAAACATGGATTATGATTTGCAAGTTATACTAACTACTGTATCTAAAATTGGAAGTGAGATCCATCATGATACACATAATTATCCCTATATCTAGATTCTCTAAGAAAAAGTGTACTAAAAATTATTGATTCTAAACAAGTCTGACTATGCAAAACTATAGTTGGGCCTACTTTTCTGCCTATTTCTAGAAAGTCTATTTTTTTGTTTAGATAGGAGTATTTAAAGTGGACACTAGTGGAACCAAAATTATAATCCAATCTTGGTTCTATTATTTGGGGATAAATTTGGTAACTATTTTGACATTTTCACTATCTACCTCATTTGATGTCTGGTTACTAGTCTAGGTGTTCTAAAAACTACTTTTTTAACTGTTAAGAGCTCTGATCTTTGTAACAAAACCCCTATTTATTGCTCCCTCTTTTTAGGGTAGGAATGAAGACCCTACAATGACTTCCCTCAGAAGAAATATCACTAAAAGTGTTTTATGTTATAAAGATACATGATATAACAATGATAATTGATGAGATATCTCAAGATATAGTATGGTTTGTAATGAGAGATTATTAGATCCACATGGGTATGACTAGATAGATATAAAAATGTAATAACATGTGTAATGTATTAAATTATAACTAAAAGTCTACCTAGTTGTTAGTTATTAGTTGGAGGGATGGAGCATGATGTCCATAATGGCATCCAATAAATAAATCATAATGCATGATGTGTATCATGAAATTGAAAACAATGAGAAGCAACAAGAAAACAAAGAAAGAATCAAGAAGAATATAAGAGTGGCCAAGGGGCTAAGAAAATAAGGAACATGAGCACATGTCACTCAAACTAGAAGGCAAGTATACAAGGCATGTTCAAATGCCACATACATATATAATTAGAGTAAGAAAAGTTGGTGTGAAATACATAATCAAATATAAGAATATAAGAAAAGGACAATAGAAAATGTCCTAAGGCACACATAAGAATAGAAATAAAGGACATTGAAAATTGTCCTAAGGCACATATAAGAGATAAAACTAGAACTGAGAAATGCAATCACATCTAGCTATGCAAAGCAAGAAAAGAAATCATGTAATATACTATAAATATAATCATATTTAACTAATCAAAGAAATAAATGAAAGTATGAAAGACATGTTAGTATAAGACTAGGTATATGCTAATGAAATACATAAATGCTATATACTAGTGGAATGCTGATAGATTAATCTATGCAATCTAGTAAGTAATGTACATCAACATAATAATCTAGAGTGTATGGTGTAGGAATGACATAACCTGGATGGTGTAGAAATGTAGAATATGCTTCCAATGGGTAGATGTATTGATATGTGTCTCAAATGTATGAAGTAGGATTCCCTCTCAATGGGTGGAGCGAAGCAATGAAGCAGCTGGATGCCACTGCACACACTTAAAGAAGATCACCTGAATCATGGCAATGTAGATAAATTGACAAATAATAACATAAAACAAAAACTGTAAATATAACATTGTACTAAAAATGTAAAGCATGGATAATACATACAATTAAAATGTTTTTGGTGTTTTTGGATTATTTGCATGTTTTTATATTTTTAAGTATTTGAATGTTTTTGGATTTTTTGATATTTGAACTATGTACAATAAATCATAGGAAGACAATGTACAAGAAATTGAAAAGAAGCTACATATAAGAAATATTGAGAAGAAATGATACTAACTGATGAGTCTAATAGGAGACTTAAAATCATGGTATCATGTATCAAATGAGGGAATCATGCATGATTGTGAAGCATGAGAGAATGCCTATGAATATGACTTTGAATATTTAGATTCATTATCGATATTTGGGAAATCATAATAACCTATATTGTTCCACTCATCATTATCATCTTAATTTTGAATAAATGGAATGTTAGTGTTAACTTTTATTGTATATGGAACTTTTATTTTGATAAATTATGTCTATGGAAGATTTGACTTATGGTGTTCAATAAATCCTAAACCTTGGTAACAAACATTATCAACTACTAGAATAGGAGTAATTATGCCTTGAACATGCTTGCCCAACTCTTGACCTTGAAAATAAAATTATTTCAGACATTTTTGACCAAACCCATACTGCTTTGAAAGTTGAGCCTCATTTTGGAGATGTATATTTTCATCTTTTTCATGTTTTATCTATGCTTATGGTATTGTTTGTTGCTTTGACTTTGATTTTTGATCCTTTTATTGTTTTGAATTATGCTTTGGTAACCACTTTTATATTCTTTATAAATTTGACCCTTTGTGAATGTGTTCCTATGTTACTATGGATTACTTAACTGATTTACCTTGTATATGTTTTTTCAATGCCAAGCATGAATATGTGTGATGCCTATATATTTTATGATATGCACAATAGTATCTAGATATTCTAACTGAATGTACAGGAGGTAGTTTGATGAAATTAGATTTCATCATTTCTATTAGTATCTCACTTGAACTCCTATTTGATCTTTGAATGCTTTCTAAATCACTAGTTGTAGAGTTACTTTTTTGTGATTTCTTGTTTTTGATATGTAACATTGATTGCAAGCAATTGACTAGGTGAAGGTGCATATACATGATTGGCACTAGGATGCCTTTGAAGATTTTGTATTATAATTTGATTTTCCAATGTTATGATCCTATCATGTAATAGTTGATTCTACCTTTGTCAATCTAAAATTAACTTGCTCATACTGGTGATTTGATCCCATAGAGTCTCACAAATTCAAACCCTAGTTACTTTTGATTGAACATGTAGGAACATATGTTGAAGAAGGTTTGAAGAAGTGATAGGATGAATGTCAACATTAAGAATAATAGTATAGTCTACCTCACCTTTTGGAGGGGTGATAACATGGACCTAGTTAGAGGGAAAGTACTATCACCTTCTTGGAGGAGAGGAGGAGAAAGAAGTTCTTTCCTAATATGAAATAAATTGTCATCTAAAATTGGAATAATATGTGCATCTATGTTATCCTTGAGTGGAGTGCATGCATTAGTTTCATTTGAAATATGAGAAGTAAGAGTAATATAGTTATAATGTATACATTTTTTTATCATTGTTTGAGATGTAGAGTTAAAAAGATGAGATTGGTCATTTGAAATATGCATTGGAAATTTGATTCTATTTCATTTATATTGTTTTAATTTGAACATAGAAGTAACAAGAGAGTTATATGCATTTAGGTAGAAATCATGTATGTGGGATGAAATGATTGAAATTGGAGTTATAAGTTTTATAAAAATATGTTAATGAAGATAATTCCACATGAGAGCTATCATGTTTGGGGACAAAAAACATGAATTTTTGCATGAATGCATAAGAAACTTTGGCATGTGCTATGGAATTTCTAATGTGTTTAGCATGATAAACTTGGAATTTTTTCCATATGAGATATACAAAGGAAAGGATATAAAACATGAATTTGTGCATGAATGAATACGAATCTTTGGCATGTGCTATGACATTTCTAATGTGTTTATAATGATAAACTTGAATTTTTTTTCCATATAAGAGATAAAAAGAAAGAGATGAAACATTGTATTAAAGACAAGTAAAATTTGCTTTGAAAGAGAGGTATCTTACTATGTTTAATAATGAATTTATTAATATCATCACATATTATGAAAATTAATCATGAAATTCAAAGAGTGAATCTTTATACTAACTTATGTTAAACTTAATCATTCATGTACATGATAGGACCACGTATGGTCTCCTTATTATTTGCTAAAATACAAGAAATATGTGAAAATAAGTGAGATCTATTCTTGAAATCTGAATTTAGATGTAAGGTGATACCTTAAGAAGCAAATAGGAGCTATTACATGTAACTTAGGGTTTGGAATGATTTTTTTAAAAATTACTAAGAAATTTTAAAATTTGATACAAAATTTTGATTTAAATATGTAAGTAAGAAATAATGAATTTATTGGAAAATTGGTGATTTAAAGAGACCTGGTAGATGCAACTAGGGTTTTGAAAAATAAATATTTTTGAAAATTACTATTTAATTTTAATATTTAAGGTGAATTTTTTATTTTAATATGCTAGTAAAAAATCAAAAAAATATTGGAAAATTATTGGACCTACTATGGGTAACTAGGATTTGAAATAAAATTATTTTAAAATTACTACAACATTTTAAAATTTAATGATAATTTTTTATTTTATTATCTAGGTAAAAAATCAAAAAAATATGGGAAAAAATATTAGTAAATTTACCCTAGGGTTTTTATGCAGAAATGATGTAAGTCAAGTTTACTAAATGGTTTAACAATTTTTAGGAATATTGGTGTATTATTCCTAATTTAGTTAAAGGTATGGATTAATAAAATTATTAAATAAATATGAAATAATCAAGATACTAATTTATGCAATTTAAATATTTTTAAAAATAGTAATAAAGAAGAGAAAATAAGACTTATATGGAAACTAACTTAGATGGCTGAGACAGAGTCTAAACTTCACTGTACAAGATTGGGAAATTATCATAAATTAATATTTGGAGTTAATTTTATGATTGGATATGATAATTAAAATAGGACACTAGTGGAACCAACACTGTAGTCCACCTCTACCATTGTTGTTCAGGAAACCTAAGCTTTCTAGGTTTTGTTTGCTATGTCTGTGTGACCGTGCCTATAAATCTTTGACTGCCAAATGTTTGTATAACTCTCTATAGATCATATTTTGTCTTCAAATCCAATACTCCTTTATAATTTGATCAAATTTGAGAAAGAGGGGGGGGGGGTTTAGTGTGTGTAAGAATCACTGAACATGTATCCACACCCATTGTGTGGACACACTACCTACATATCAGTAATCCAAAGAGGGATCAAGCCATATGTAGTTCTTCCACTTGATTTGGTTTTCGCAATAATGTGCATAAAGATGTAAATTCTAAAATTGGGTGTTCATGAGGTGACTAGGGACTAGTTTAAGGATTTGGATTGGCTTGTAATTACATTGGCTAGTTATATGTAGAGAATAGGGAAAATTGCTTGAGTAGTCTTTCTTGTATTATTGCTTTATTAGTGATAATTACTCACCCTTTCCAAATGATATTTTAATGGGATTTTATAGGTATCTATTGGTGATGCGTTGATTATGCTCGCATTAGGATGACAAGGAGAAGGATGGGAAATCAGAAGGAACTAATCATTAGGGATAAAAATGAACTTGGATAAGAGAACTAAAATTATATATTAGTGGTACTAATGCTATAATCCTAGTTAGGCACTATTGTCCTTAGTTGATGGGACCTTGGGGGATATATTTCTCATGAAAAGAGTAGTCTGGCTAAGCTAAGATTAGGTCTGGAAGGATATGAATGATTGGAAATAAGTAAAAGATGCCTATGAGGGTAATAAAATCAATAAAGAGTGACCTAATGGTTGAATGTCATTAAACACAATCAAGTTACCAATTTTCATAGTTTATGACTACACACACCCACCAACTCTTGTTACAAACACTCAATCAAATAAATAATTTTCAAGCTCATAATAAAAATCAAATGATGAGAATGCAAAATCACCTTCTCCATCTTCAAATTCATCCTTAATTAATGAATTAAGGCAAACATAATCAAAAATTCGCCCCTCTTCTTCTTCAATATTCCCAAGGCATTCTCATCCCTCAACCTCCTTTGGTCAACAAAACTATTAAGAATCTTCAAAATGAACCTCTTACCACTAATATTTTTAATATAGATATAGGAGGTATCAAAAATACCATTTATTATAATGGATCAACTAATCCTACCCTTCATCTTAAAACATTTTGAAATATTTATAAGGATTGGGTCAAATTAAACACCTTTACCACTACCAAGCTCTTAGACAAAACCTTCACAATTGATGCTTTAGATCAGAAAAACTAACTTAAAACACATTTTGTTTCTAGTTTGGAAGATTTATAAAATGCTCTATTCTAATAATTACAAACTAGTGATCTTCACAAAAATACTTTGGACAACTTCATAAATTGTGAACAACTTGAAAATGAAACTACCCAGGCTTTTTTTTAAAAGATGGAAAACATTATCCAAAAAATGTGAACATAACATGGATAATGATAACCTTTTACATCTATTTACCAGTGTTTTTATCCCCAAATTATAATATTGGGTCCACACTCTCTCTCCACTTACTTTGGAGAAGGCTATTGACCAAGATAAAAATCAATAATTTCTTATGCATCAATTCGAGCCACCCCAACCTTATGTGGGTCCTTTTCTCTTAATTAAGAACAAGAATATTAGTTCTACTAATGATGGTGTCACAAACTCTTATGACACCATTCAAGCTATTCAAGCTATTGTTCCCAACCAATATTTATAACCATCTCCTTCTTCTTAACAATATACCAATCCTCATTTATCTTCACCTCATAAAATTAATGTTCAAAAATCCCTATACTCTGCTAAATTACTTAAATGTCTACCTAAGCCTCTACCACGAGGAATTTATCCCACTCATCTTATGAAATATTTGTATGATCCTAACAAGTTTTTTTGGTTTTACACTAGTTGGGGTCATTCTCATGAGTCTTGTAGGCAGCTTCATAATTTAGCTATGTATTTTCTTCTTGGTCCTAATTTTGATCAAGATTCTATCATTTAGAAATGTCAAAAAGATTATAACATTGATTTTAAGGCTCATGAAACTCATACCAAATCTCAATCCTTGAATCAAGCTAATGTTTATTTGGCTATCTATAAAGACCCTCTTCCTAATCATCAACCTAATCAAGATACCCACGATAAGCCCACCCCTTTCACCAATAATGTAGATAGTATTGTTGAAGTAATCCTAAAGAGAATGTGGTTAATATGAATAATATGTGAAGGGTGGTTAATTTTATTGATCCTTAACCTATTTATACTCTATTATCTCAGATATTTCGTGCTAACCAAGATTATTCTCCAACTCACGTAAATGAGTTGGGGCAAGAGAACCTTATAATATTTAATGAAAGACTTATAACTCCTTTGGATAACACTTTTGATTATATTTATACCATATATCCATCTTATTTACCTTACACCAATGACAATAAAGTTTCTATCACCATTCTTATACCAATTCTCAACACCAACCTAAACCAATTGCTTCATCTTTACAACATAATTTACAACCTTGTTCTAAACATTCTCTTTCATATCCATAAAAATTCCAATACACTTCTTCTTCTCCTTCTAAGGACCTTCTTAATCACTTTGCACCTATTTCTAACAATATCCTCATGGGTTATGATGAGTGGGATCCCATGATATAACCCACTAATCTCCCATCTAAAATTTCATTTATTGAGCTTATGAGGACCTCTCCACATCATCAAAAATATCTTATGCAACTTTTATTCTAAATGAATATCCCTCATCCTCCCCTAGGAGGACTTGAATAAACCTTATTTTGATTTGAAGATAACACACTACAACAATGTGAAGAGATGTCCATCCATGTTGATGAAATAATGAACACTTCTCTTTCCCTAAAATTTACATAGGCATCTCATACTGAATAGAGTACTTGTACTAAACCTACTCATAGTCATCTCTATTACTTCCATGACATAGATAACTATTTTTCTAATAATTTTCACAACCTATGACAATATATTAATACTTTGCATCTTTCTTCCTCTCATTCCTTAAACAAGGTCATACCTTCCTTAAAGATACTACCTAAGTATATTCTTAAGTATGGAGAGGTATATTGTATTTGGCACTAATGTTACACTCATCACACTGATCTTTTCCACATCCTTCAACAACACCTTAAGGATCATCTTATAGCTATTCCTAGACCTTCTATCATTCCTTCCATAGGTCATTCACACAAGAGGGATCCTCCTTCTTGTCCCATGATTCCATCCCTTTCTATGGTCCCTTCATCACCTTCTATTCCTCCACCCATGGATCCTTTACTTGTGGACCTTCTCTCACATGTGGATCCTTCTCCACTTGTGATTCCCTCACTTGTGGATCCTTCTCCACTTATGAGTCCCTCACCTTTGGATACTTACCGATTAGTGATTCCTGCATCTTTCATAGAGTTAAATCTCATTAATTCTTCTAATCATCCCTTGTTTGATATCCCTCCTTAGTAAAATCTAGCCAACATTCATAATTTTTTTTGAGGAGATTAGAGGAGAAGTATTTTCACAATTTTCACTAAATATTGACAAAAACTAAGTAGTAGTTCACATCTAGCTTCATAAATATCTATTCAATGTTCTAGATAATGTGTGTGGATAGATTTATCAGTATTTATGATCGCATGCATGGTTTTTTTACATTTTTATTTAGATTGGACATGTACTCCAATCTTATCTTTATCTATTTATTATATCATCTGACATTGTGTTAGATTCTTATTTATCTTACATATTAACTTTAATTTTACACATTATATATTGCTTATACTATCATTTATCATTTATTTATTTTCCTTCTTGAGTTTCTTTCTTAAAAATTCCCTTTCTTTCTCTTCCTTATTATTTGATTTATTAAATCTATATTTCATGGATAATTATCATTGTGACTTGGTTATGCAAACCTAGTTCCCTTTAGTCATTCCCTCTTTACCATGTGATTAGCTAGCAAAATATTAATCTCATTATAATATCCTTTAATTGGTACACTTTGGATATCATTTTTCCCCTTTCTTACCTTTTCATAATCTAAACATATACATGGTTGAGACTTGAGATCACATTCTTGTTCATTGTTAAGCCTAAGTGTCTTAGTCAGTTTTATATTTGGTTACTTAGCTTCCTTTAGATTAAGCCTAAAACTCAATCATGTGTATCACTCTATCTCTCATGTTTGGTCATACCAAGTTCGTATGGAGTAATAATATTAAAAATTGTTAAAAACATTCAAAATCCTAATAATTAAAGAAAAGGCAATGATATAGCAGGTAAAAACATTTAAAATTCTTAAAATTCAAATCACACTAAAAGACATGATTCAAAGCATATGTAATTCTTCTAGTTGAATCTCAAAATCCATAGTTAGCCTCACAATAGAGTTGAGGTCCATTAGGGTGTGGTAGTCTAGTAGATTAGAAAAGGAGAATAAAAAAATATTTTAGTGTTACCTACTTTTCATGCAAGTACCCAATCTTTGTAGTAGACCGATGACTCTGTAAGGGGTCCAAAGGAATGGGGAATACATCATGTAAAGGTAAGTCCACTTTAATTTTCTTGTAGTAATCTACCTTCATTATTTGATCTTATTAGCATGCTTATTTACCTACATAACTTTGTGTCTATAGTGATTAGGTTTCCTTTGTACATTGATGGTTACTAGTCACTTAGTGTCTTCTCATGTCCTTAACATGCCTCCTATATGCTAAGGTCTTCTCATAAGATGACTATATTATGATTTTTACATTTATTTTTTCATTCCCTACAATGCTCATATTTCCTCTTGAGAAATACTATTTTTTTCACTGATCACTCACCTTGGTATTTCATTTGTGAGGTGTATTATAAGACCATGGATAGGACCTAGCCTTCCTCACAAATTACCACAATTTCACCTTCCTATTACCAACATCCCTTATTACCATATTTTCACATTTATTCCACCTCACTGGTGTTCCTTTAGTGAGTTTTAGTGCAATACCATAGATAGGACTTGGCCTTCCTCACAATTTTTTTAATAATCCAAGTCATAATAAAAATTACATGTGTCAAATATGAGATAAGATTTGATTGATTATGAAGTTACATGTCATTGGCATGCTTCCCATCTTGATTTGGTATGGTTTATACATAATTTATTTATATTTCATTTTCATCTTCTTATTTTTTGATTACATGTACGAATCCAACCATTTCTTGAATTTCTCATACTTCCTAGCTTGAATTAGTGTGATAAAGTTAGGACCAAATTTTTCCAATTTTCTTTTTCTCTTATACTTCCCAATGTGATTTAGTATGATTGATAGAATTATTTTATTTTATTTTTATACCATGTGTTATTTTTTAGATTTTCCCCTTTATTACATTATTTTAATACTTCCCAACATGATTTTATTTGTTTTAATTTGGTTCCAAATCTTTTACTTGGTTTAAAAACAAATTTTTTTACCATCTTGTTTATCCATTTTGGTTCTTTATACTTAGTCATTTTATTTTTATTACACATTTCCCAATGTGAAATAATGTGTAGTACATTTTTTTGATTGATTATATTTTATCAAGTCCTTTTTGCCTATTTTTTAACCATGCATGTGTTCTACATAATTATAAAAAATAAACCACACCTCATACATTTCCCATAGTGTTGGAGCATCTAATGGTTAAATGGTGCATTTATGTACCCTTAATATATTAATTAAAACATTAAATAAATAATATGATTTATTATTTATGAGGTCATGCTCATGAAACAATAAAAAATATTATTATTAATGTTAGAATTATTGGTCTATGTTGGAATCATGACCTATGGTCAAAGATGCCAACCCATGTGACCAAGAGGACAAAGTTAGACCCATATAATCTAACTGTTGAAAAGGGTCTCACATATCCATCAGTGGTATTATAATGCTCATATGGATTTTCCTATATTGTAGAGATTTTACATTGTAAAATCTAGTTAGGATGCTTATGCATTCTAATCTATCCATCTTGGTTTGTGAAGAATTGTGGAGAAGAAGTGAGAAGAGAAAGCTTGTATAGGGTACATTGAGTTTCTAAAATAATGAATAATATTTATGGGTTTTTTTTTTTTTACCTCTTAGAGGTTTTTTCATGTATATCTTGTGTTGGTTTCATCTATGTCTTTGTTCTTGATCTCAAATCTAGATCCATAGCTCGCATCCATTTGTATTACGTGTTCTATCATGGTATCAGAGCTGGTTGATGCATTATCAAGAGACAAGATCAAATATCAGGTTTTTTGACTTGTGTTCAAGACAAATTTCATCTACTTTCAAGCCATGGTATGATCATAATACTTATCAAACCTTCTCTTTCTATAGGAAGTAAGTTATTTTACTTTTTCCTCTTTTAAAAACCTAGAGATCTTAAATCTATGCAATTTTTCATATTTTAAGACTCATTTCATGTCTTAGATCTAACTAAAAATTTTAAAATGGGATAAAATGTCTTCTTTAAGCATTAAAGTTTTAATATTATTTTGGTTGTTGGAATAATATTGTGAATGAAGGTCTTTGAAGCTCTCTAGTTGTAGATCTGAGCAAGTAGAAGCATTTCAAAGTAAGACCATTTTTGGGCACCTTTTTTTGAGTCTATTGAAGGCCTAAATATCATAAAAATTAGTAAATATTTCATTTTAAAAATTTTTATAGCTTGAAATATATTTCTAAATGATAGATCTCTATTTTTTGGCCTACTAACACTCCTGTAGAAGTATCTAAAGCTACCAGTTGGAGATCTATAATTTTAAGTCAGCCTAGGGTGTCATTTTTAGCATAAAAAGCTAAAAATGAGTAAAAAAAAGTTTTTTGGCATTAAATCTCTATTTTGGTCACTCCATTGTCTTAGTTTGGCCATTTTAAAGCATTTTGACCTTTATTTCACTTGATTTGGGCCCCTATAGGTGATTTTAAATTTTCTCTCTCCTCTCACATGCCATTTTTTAGCATGTGTGAGCTAAAAATTAGTTAAATATCATATTTTGGGTAGAAATTATCAATTTTTAACCCTCCATTGGCTTAGTTTGGCCATTTAAAAAAAAACTTGATATCTGTTTTCTCTGATATGGTCTCTTATAACTCTTTTTAATTTTTTATCTCTCCTCCCAAATGCCATGCTTTAACTTGTATGGCCATGGAAGAAGAAAAAAATAAAAAAACATGAATTCTTAGTCATTTTTTGAGATTTAAAAGTTGATTTCTTATTTTTTACAATATCTAAGCCTGTTACATCTATTTTTAGACCCTGAGGAGCAATAAAATTGTGTTTTTGATTTTTTATCTCTTCCTTGGGTGCCATAACTACAAAAACAAATTAAAAAATCATCTTACAGTTTGTGAAAGCTAAATCTAAATCTCCTAGATGCTTTGGAGGGCCATTTGGAGGTGATCTCAAACTTTGAGCTCCTTAAGCCTCTACAAGCTCCTCTGTCTCCTCTATTTCACCATTACTTCTCAATAGTGTGTACTACAATAGAGATTAAATTATTATGTATAAAGTCTAATATAAAGTATTTAAAAAATAAAATATTTTTTTAATTCTTTATTTTCCACCTAAGTAGTGGACCCTATATGCCTTTTTAAATCATCTAGTTTAAAATTTCAAATTAATGCTTGCATGGTATTATTTTAATGAAAACGTTTAATTTTGATTTATTTATTTAGAAAAAATAGATTACAAAAAGGTTTAAATACACATTAGTGCATTCACTATGTTAATTAGCTTAGTGGGTGAGTTGGCTAGCATAATTTTGCTAGTTGACTTACATGAGAGAGGTCTAGAGTTCAAATCCCCTCAATCCTCTTTTTTTAACCTAATTTAGCTTAATATTAAAAACTATTTTTTTTTTTTAATTTATGTGATCATTCACATGTAAATGTGTGTCATGCATGATAATTTGTTTGCCTTGTGATCCTATCAGCTACTTGTAGACCTTAGTCATCCAAATAATTGATTT
Organism: Torreya grandis; assembly: GCA_037957365.1. Lineage (NCBI taxonomy): Eukaryota > Viridiplantae > Streptophyta > Pinopsida > Cupressales > Taxaceae > Torreya > Torreya grandis. Next base: position 1,754,627 of record JARHVA010000705.1, on the reverse strand, counting down.
ATAGGGTTTGACACATTCCAAACACAATAGGAAGGTCCTTAAGTTTATTTTAAATCTCTTACTATTTTTTCTATTATAATTTGGTCAAATAGTGCTCTTATAACACTATTTATGACACTTAAGACACTTGAAACACTAGGTTTTCATAAGAATTTTGATTAATTTAGTGTCATTATACATTTTAAATTTGTTTTATAATCAAATTTAGTATAAAATCACATTAAATTAAGTGTCAAAACTAAAAACCCTCTTGTGTCAAAAATGTAAACTAAGGGTGTCAACACTGTAGGGAAGTGATGACTTCACCTACTTTTGATTTTGACAAATCTCAAATGTTAAATGGATCAAATTATAACATTTGGAAAATCCACATTAGAGCTAAGTTTATGGATATAAAATTATGGAATATTATTTTTGGAAGTAAAAACCCCCTTATAGGGAGAAATACGATAACTAATCCCTTGATTAGTGTTGGTTTAATGTAAAATGCAAACCAATACAATACTTGATTTGACATCAAAAAGGAGTGTGATTTTATGTTTTTAGTAAAACATGTATTTAATGTAAATATAAAAGGGTGAATTTAGACTTGGTATGTCTCTTATGATAACCTTGAAAGCATTTATGAATGTCACATTATGCTTCAGTAGGGCCTTACATAAAAATATTTTAAGTACTATCATAGTGGATATGGATTTACCACTATGTAAAACTACTAAAAGGCTTACCTATTTTATCCTACTACCATGATTCAATCTTAATGGTCAATTTGATCTAACTATTTCATGGCCACTTATGATGCCACATCAATGACAAGAGTCTTCCTAGTTGGCATTATGTGTTTATATACTTTGACTCCAAAATGTACTATTTTATGAGTTCCCTTTTGAGTTGTTAGAGAATTAGACTAATCTGAGCTATTTGTTCATCCTTCATGATAATTTTTTTATGTTTGAATTAATTCATCAATTGACCAATAGCATAGAATAACCCAAAAAGGGTGTTAAAATAAATACTTAAACTTAGTGTTTTATGCATCTAAGACTTGGATCTAATTTACCTATAATACAAGATATGAAAACAATAACCAGAATGAATTATTATTAATCTTGCATTATTTTTCAAAATTGATTTTAGAAGAAGTTGGAGAAATAATGCACTAAGATTGATTTTTTGACTTGTAAAGTCACTTTGGAATCAACTCAATTAAATAAAAATAAATAAAGTTTCACAAATATGGAATTTGATTATGTTTTCTTATGTATTCATAATATCATAAAAACTTTATTTTATCTTTTTCAAGTATATTTACTAGTTTTGGTAACCCGATTCCAAACCTAGTTTAATCTAAATTATGGGAAAAACATTCAGTATTTCATAAAAACCCACTTTAAATGTTAGTTTATTTTATCATGTTATTCATATGGGTTTTGTTATTTCATTTCATACGTATACCTCCTGGATGAGGAAATTGCTATTGGCTGACAAAATGTTGTTTCTCCTTATGGAAGCATTTTATTCATTATCATTTTGTAGGTGGTTTATCATGCTATGAATTAGTTTTGAGGTGTGATAATGAAGATGGTTTGTGTCAACATCTTGGTGATTTTGCCTTGTCACACTATCATAATCTTGTCTAATTCACATTCACTTTGTAATTTATAGTGGCCTTTCTTCTTTGTCTTCATCATGAAGTTTGTTAGGAATGTTTACATGATAAACATCAATCCAAAATTATACATAAAATATCATGATACTAAATCCTTGTATCCTTCTACACTATTAAAAATGTAGACTAATATTGAAAATTATGTCATATTTTATATGACTTGACAAGAAATATATGCATAAAGCTAGACATAGAAGATTGTATGGTACCTAGATCACAATTTGGGCACTATTTGTATGTTCATGTCATATTATGTGCCATTATAATAGTTTATAAAAACTATCTTATTGTTAGTGAACCTTTTTATAGGTTCTTTAAAAATGCTAACGAAAGTTACATTGTTAGATATTTTGGTCTAAAAATGAACCAAGTGTTACTCACATTAGGATATTTGGTAGCACTTCTTCCATATTTTGTTCCTAAAAGAAAAAAAAATAAAGAAACTTAATCGTAACTCTTGTCTTACATTTTCATAGGCTATGGAGAACAAACTAAAAGGATTAAGAATGCATGATTTATTTTCTAGAAAAACCATTAAAATAATAATGTTCATATTCTTGAATTTTTTTTCTGTGAGCCTCTTTTAGAACCTCCTTTAATTTCATCATTTCATGAACCTAACTCTCCGATTTCTCCTATGATGAAATAGATTCCTTAGTGTAAGTTGAGATAAATTAGAGTGTGAGGGGGAGACTTATTCACTTGTGTTCAATCTAAAAAGACCTAAGTGAAAAATCATTAATTAAATCATCTAATCTTGATGGTCTTAATAATTGACTAGAGGTCAATATACATACCATACTTTGATGAGTATGTATGAATATGAATATGAATTTATTATTCAAGATGTCAGATGAGAAAATAATATTGTTTTCAAATTTTGATTACATTATAATTATTTTCAATTTAATATGAGTTAGCATTTTATACATATAATCATATTTCATTTTAATCATGTTTGCTAATTCTAAGTTGTAAAAGCTATCTTTTATGATAACATGTTTAAATAATCTCATTTGAATGTTGTATCATTTGATTGTTTATTATAAAATGCTTATATACTTTCATTTGATAAATAAATCAATTTTATGGTAACATGTTTAAATTATTTCATTTGATTTTTTATAATAACATTATTATATGACTCATTTTTAAATGCAAGTGTAAATGGAGTTTGTATTATTGGATCTCCATCATTTAAATCACCAAGTATTCTATTCATATGTCTCTGAAATTAATTTCAATCTTATGTCTATTTTATTAGATGATTGCATATCATTCTAATCTCTATTTGATGTATGAGAGGCTATATACCTCAATTTTTTGTTTCCAAATCTATATCATTGGAAAATTGAAGCATATTAAAATTGAAAAGTTTTTATACAACTTCAATGAGTTATTGCTAATAAGATATCTAAATTATTTAGTATTATATTATTAGTAAAATTATTGTATGTGTGTCACATGATAGATGGGGACACTCATCTTGTCAATATTAGAGATGTCCAATAATTAATTGCATACAATAATTTGTTAGTCACCAGCTCTGTAATCAAAGTAGTGAACTTGTTTATCAATTGATGATTTTTAATGTGCTTTATCACAGAAAAACATATGTCATTTTTTATATTTATGGATGTGGTTATTGTGATGCTAACCATTATATGATATCATGAATCCATTGGTTTTTAGATGTGTTGAAATTTTACATAGGTGATAAAGTTGTATAAATATGGAGAAAATTCTAGTGTAGCACCAACAAACTGCTGAAGTACATGTGTAGGTTATCCTAAGATAAAACTACTCAATGGTGATTTACATAATGTCCTATGGGCTCATAAGCAGTAGATGTCTTCATAAACATCTTGGTTCCACCAAGTCTTTTAAATATTTTACAATGCTAGGCCTCTCAAAGCTACCATTGAGGGGGAGTGTGCATGGAAATGTCACTTCTTAGCCTTATAGCTTTCTTCTTCTCTATAAGTCTTCTCATTTTATAACATTGTCAAATCACTTTTGTGATTTTAGTAAACTTCATATAGAAGTTTTAATTTTTTACCCAATACTTATAATCATATGGAGGTCCTTATGTTATAAAAGGCTCTAATACTTTTTTGATTATTCATGAGAAACTATGAGTGGTAGTCTCACAATCATGCTAGCATAAACTTAGTTTAAGTAGTTTATGGATTGTAATTCCTTTTGTTTCAAAAGGTAAATTTGGCATGATGAAGGTTTTTTCCTTCACCACCTAAACTCATCATAGATGGTTTATGAAGGATAATTACTTTATTTATGAAGGTAACCACTGTTGAAATATGTAATGGTTAAGTGTTGTATTTATGTAATCTCAACACATTAAACTATATTGATTTTGGAGAAGTCACCTCCATAAATGATAGAATATTTTTATGGCCTATTGAAAGGTTTCACATTGGTGAAACTTTTCCATGGATGTTATCACTACCTTTATCCACACCAAGTGTGATGTATTTTTCCTTTATTATAAAGGAATGTCTAGATGGATGGATATTTGCTTTAAAAATAGCCACTTAAAATTAAGGGGGAATGTTGGAGAATGTAATGGCTAGGTGGTGCATTTACATACCCTTAAAACATTAATTACAACATTAAACAAATAATATGATTTATTATTTATGAGGTCATGCTAATGCAATAATTAAACATATTATTATTAATGTTATAATTATTGGTCTAGGTTGGAATTATGATCTATGGTCAAATATGCCAAACCATGTAACCAAAGGGACAAAGTCAAACCCATGTAATCTGACCGTTGGAAAGGGTCCCACTTCTCCAATGATCATATTAAAATAGTCATATGGATTTTACTATATTATAAAGATTTTAAATTGTAAAATCTAGTGAGGATGATTATGCATTCGAATTTGTCCATCTTGGTTTGTGAAGAATTTTAAAGAATAACTGAGAAGATAAAGCTTGTATTGGGTACATTGAGTTTCTTAAATAGTGAATAATATTTGTGGGTTTTTTACCTCTTATAGGTTTTCTCATGTATATCTTTTTTTTTCTCATGTATATCTTTGCTCTTGATCTTATATCTAGATCTATAGCTTGTATGCATTTATTTTTCATGTTCTATCACATAACATATACAACAAATAACTAAATACATGTGCTAGGAAGAAATATATCCTAACATCAACAACTATAGACATAATGATAAACACATACAATCAAAATTTTAACTATAAAAATGAAACACACACACACACACACACACACACACACACACACACACACACACACACACACACACACACGCACACACGCACACACACACGCACACGTGTACACACACACACACACACACACACACACACACACACACACACACACACACACACACACACACACACACACACACACACACACACACACCGAGTGAAAACCCTGACCTATATGACATCTCAAATAGATTCATTATATCATTCTATTTAGAGGGGTCAAATTGAGGCATCAACAAGCATCATGACTAGGCCACAAGATAGGTAGGATGGGGCCCAGTCGTAGAGCTAGAACATTATATATGGTTGGATTTTTATATTAAAATTCATGATATATATATATATATATATACATATATATATATATATATACATATATATATATATATATACATATATATATATATATATATATATATATATATATATATATATATATATCATGAGTTTTAATACAACAATCTAACCATATATAATGTTCTAGCTCTATGGATGGGCCCCATCCTACCTATCTCATGGCCTAGTCATGCTGCTTATAGATGCCTCAGTTTGACCTCTCTAAATATAATGATATAATGAGGCTATTTGAGATGTCATATAGGTCAAGTTTTTTTGCATGTGCCTCTCTCTCCTGGGTATATTCCTATGTCATATATATATCACTATTACCAGATGTGTAGCTCTATCCTCATCTAGGGCCTACCATACCCATGTCTCCAATGCACCCATCTTAGCCAATGGCTACATCCCCTCTTTATGTGCTTGTATCCACCTCAAAACCTTTCTAGCTAGTTTGAACTAGTTCTCTTAAGCTAGGAAAGATGGTACCGTGTGATCCTAAAGTGTAATGGGGTCATACAGTGTTATAACCTCATCTAGGACATCATTGAGTGCTTCCTTAATTGGTTATGCCCATCTAATATCCTCATCTTTTGCCTCACCTACAAAAAACACACTAGATAGATATTAGATCACTAATATATCTCAAAATCTATCTATCTATAATCTATTTTAAGCAAACTTAAGCCAAATTTAATCATATTTTATTACCTATGTTTGTGTTGGTCCCTACTATCTTTCCATATATGAAACCCCCAGGCATGATATCCCCATCTATGAAGCCTCTAATAACCTCCTCTTTTGATCACCTATTAAAAACAAATCCTAAAGTTACCACTCATTCCCATCTTAGGCTATGCCTAGATGGTATCTTTATCATCCAACTCTACTTTGGCTCACCTACTAGGTCATCTAAGATGGTGATAGTCTCTAATCTCTCATAATCCTAATTACTCCATTGATTACATATCCATGGTAGTCATTTCTCATCCTACTATGGATCTGGTGGTGGTACCTCTGGTGCTCCTAACTCTACACCCATCTTCTCTCACTCCACTACCTATCATGCTCAACCAACCCATGGTCTCTTACAATGTGGCCTTAGCATCAACCTCACCATTTTTAACATTAGTCCTCATCTCCCCCATGGTTATGTCACATGGTAGGCCCAAAATGTTGGAACCACTATCAACACTACTGGGTAAGGCAATCCCATCTATCTTAGTACTTATATCATTATATGTGGCTCTACCTACTAGGTGTAGTGCCCTGTCACCTATGTCCATTATAAATTTGTGATGATACTCCTAACTATATTATTTCCATGAAAAGGAAGTTAGTTTCTTAAAAAATGAGTGAATAGGTGGAATTTATTAGTCAGTTATGAAATGAAGCATCTTATGGACTATATTTTGCCCTACAAATTATAGAGCTACTTCAAAGTAGAAGGAAGAAGCATCTCATTAATGTACCTACGCTTGGTAGGATTGATTTGAATGCCTTAGTTAGATATAATGAATCCTAAATTTTTTCCTATAATGACATTGAAGACACACATATTAGGATTTAGACAAACATTTTACTTGCAAAAACTCTTAAATATTATTTGTAGTATGACTAGATGGTCTGTATAGGTCCTATATTTACCCAATATGTTATCGATATAGTCTTTGACTATATCATCATATCATGGAATATACTATTCATGGAAATTTTGTATGTTTTTGCTACATTAATGAGTTTGAATGATACAACCTAATAAAAAAACATTCCCCAAGGAGTGGTGAACATTTCTTGTGTTGGTCTTCAAGTATAATCTTAATCTAGTTATATCTTTAAAATCCATCCATGAGGGAAAACATTTCATAAAAAACTATGGAGTTGAAAATCATGTCAATTTTATACAAAGGAAATTCATCCTTTGGGTAGGCCTTATCAATGTCTCAAAAATCAATGCACAATATGATAGCTTCTAGATTTTTGGCAATTGAAAAAATCTTAGAGATCTACTTTATATAATCAATAGGCCTAATAAATCATATATCTAATACTATATACAGTTATTTATTGAAAAAAATTGCAATGTAATGATGTATTTTCATCAATTTTTTCTTAATCAGATAGGCATATAGATAAACAAGATGATGTAAAACCAATGATGGATCTAAACATGGCATATTGGAGTAGTCCCATGTAAAAATATCCATAAACTCTATTAGAAGAGTCGTAATAACTTAAATTTAATATTTAGTAAGGTACACACATAATTATATACATTTAGGATCATCTAAAGTCCCATTATTAAAATCTCAAGTATCCTTTATAAGGAGCATTGAGTTGTCTTCCAGAATAGTTGGCAAAGATTTAAACTAGATGGCAATGGGAAAGTCATGTAGCCAAACTGGTTCTTTAATTTTTTTTTAAAAATATGAATTTAAATCTCCTAATTATGGCAAGGGCCATGCAACAAACAAATTAAGACACTCTCTAATAATTTGATCAAAATCATGCTATTCCTCTATATTATGTTCAGACCCAAAAGCAAGTTTGTTGTTACTGGTCTGCTTAGTTTCATTTGAGTAAGGGTGAACATCCCCATCTAATGGAGACTAAAATAGGTTTTCACCAAGAGAATATCCTTTTTACTTACATTTACCCTAGTTTAAAAGTGTCTAAAAGAGGTTTTCACTTTAGGATTTCAATATTTTATTTTTTGGTTTTTTCCTAATGGTGTTTACCTAGTCTTTGAAATAGGCAACAAGTTCCAATTTGATAGACAACCCTTGTTTATAGTTTCTGAATGGAACTTTGTCTATTAGGACTAGAAAATCATAAAAGGCCTCATCATTCTAGAACTCATCTATAGGTAGTATGTATTATTTTTGGTCCTAACCTATAAGTTGAGGGTGATAAAGGGTAAGTGGGGAATGATAGAATATTGGCATAATGGTACAATTTGTATAAGGGTCAAGCATATTGGCACTAGATAAGTATTTTTATATGCTATGATTAGACTCTACTTCATTATTGGTATTATCATCACTAGTCATTAGTGTAGGAAATCAAATATGATAGGTGGGGTCACCCCCAAGTGGTTTAAATCCATGACCATGAGTCCCTTTTTACTTGTTATAGAGAGAGGCTCAATAGTACCTTTTTGATTTACCCATAGTGTTAAGGATGTGACACTTTTATCTTTAGTAAAAATCATCTAGATTATCATTGTATAGCCAATAATTGTCTTTATCAAGTGGTTCATCTTCAAGGCTAGTGGCTAGTGATAAAATAATAGGCACTAGGTTATGAAGCTTTCCTTTTACTTTTTGTTCCTATTCCATGTAAATTTTATTAACTTTATACCTTTTATAAGTCTTGGGGTTCTATGGAAGCTGGCATATATGGAAGCTATCATGGGCAAAGGACTCTTCTAGACCATTATCTGAAATAGTAAAATGGTTATAAATTTTAATAGGAGGTGTATGTGAAGTCAAGGTAATAATGTCAGGGTCTATAAAATTGCTCTTTGGAAATTTAACACATATTTCCTTGTCTTTATCCTTCTGGGCTGGAGACTAAAATGGTAATTGTAGATTTCATATTTGACCTCCAACTATTTGTAATACTGATATGGCCATAAGTCCCCATGAATACTTACCTCCATGCCAAAATGAGGAAACTTGATACATTAGTACAAGATTGAAGGTATTTCATGGATGTCATGTATCCATAGTCTACCAAAAATCAAATTATATGATAAATCTAGGTCTAACACATGGAAAAGTGTGTTATGGGTCAAAGGCCCAATGATAACTAGTAAACAAATGGTTCCTTGTGATTCCCGCTCTTCTATATCATAGGCCTTAATATTAATGGTCTATAGTTGAAGGTCAGTTGTATATCTTAGATTCTTAATTATATTTAGAGACAAAATATTGAGGCCTAATCCATTTTCTATGAGGATGAGTTTAAATTTATGCCATGTTATAACAAGAATAATGGCTTATTGTGGAGAGGGCCTAGGGATAACATATCACTTTGGTCAAAATTCAATTATTGTCCTAGGGCTAGGTGCCCAAGAAAAGATTGATTTTTTTAATGTAATATCATTAGACATTTGGGATTGGCTTAGGAATTCAGTAAGAATATTCTTGTAGATGGTATATGTGTGTAAAAAATCCAAAATAGAAACTTCTGTGGGTGTCTTTTGTATTTTTTCCATAATATCATAATTTTTTCCTTAGAAATGGTAATTGGCCTAATCCTAACTAATATAATGGGTTAAATTGGCTCATTGGTATATGTTTTTAGGACTAGAAAGGTGAATTTAGTCTGCCATGTTGTGATTCCATAACTTGTATTGGGTAAATGACCATTATAACTAGAAGAGGATTGAGATGGGATTAGAATGTTAATTATTGATTGTTAGTGGATTTAGATGTAGTCATGGGACAAATAAGGATTATCAACATAGGGACTTGAGATGCTAATCCTTGGTTATTATTGTGCTTGGATGTGGTTACATGTCAATAAATGATTACCAGCAAAAGGTAGATTATAGGCAAAAGTCTTTTTTTATTGGCATTTATTCTAGGGTTAATAGTAATCATACATACATGACCACATGTAATATGACCTACACCTCAATTGTATTCATGTGTAACTACATGATAGGTCTATTGGTTATTAGGGTTATTTTGGCCTTGGTTTCATTTATTTTAGGATTGGTTTTATTTTTCTTGTTATTTTTGTGGTTGTTGTTGTGGTGATGTCTTTTGTTGTCATTATTGTTTTTTATAGTTATGATTGTTCTTATTATATTATGCAAATGGGTATTAATAAATACCCAAGTTCTGATTAGACATAAAAGTCCTATTATCCAACTAGACTTCTCCATTTTCTAGCATATTATTAATAAGATGTTTTAACTACACACAAAAATGTATAGAATTTCCATGAACACAATTGTATTAAAATAATTAATGTTCTTTATACCCATCCATATAAGGTATACCCTTAGTAGAGTGATTTATAATTGGTCAACTTCTCATATTGTTTGGGGATAGCTTGTAAAAACTACCTAAATAGGCTTACCAAGGTTGTTAAATATTATATCATCGGGTCTTAATATTAGAGGAGGGGCTTAAAAAGGTGGTGGTTGGAGTGCCTTCATGTATGAAAGTAGTTGTATTAGAGGAGATAGTCATGGTTTGGACATAAAATACATTTGATGAATATTTTACATTTGTGGAATAAGTTATAATTGAAGCATAGGCTGAGAAGATGATTCTTTCACTATTTGGATATGACATGACTAAGTGACTCATTTACTGACACATTATTGTTGTGATTTTATGGCTTAGGTTTTTCATAGCTATTACCCTGAGTGGGTACAAACTCTTGAATTTGGACTAGGCTTGGGTTCTAATTTTTGCCTAAATTTTGGTTTCAGCTCTGGTTTTAGTTTTATTTTCTATCAAATAATACAACTTGATAATCCCTTCATTAGTAAGGGAATTTTAAATTTGTATTCTTTTATCAATGATATCCTTAAATGTGGGAGAACACTGAAGCTCTAGGTGATATGATATTTCACTATGAAATTTTTTGGTAAACATAACTACCAATTATTTATCTGGTAAATTATGGGTGAAGTAGATAACAAGAAGTCTAAACCATTACAAGTATCTCATAAAGATCTCACCAACCTTATACTTAGCCTAACTTAAATCAACTATTTAAATTTCAAGCTCAATATTTTAGGAGAAATGTTGTATAAACTTATCTAAAATATCATCAAAATTAGACACTAAATTATTTAGAAACTATTAAGCATGGGATATACTAAGAAGGGGGGTGAATCAATATATCATATATCTTATAAATATTTTACTTGATCAAACTCCAGAGAGAGAGAGAGAGAGAGAGAGCAGATTTTATGTAAAATCCCAATGTGGGAAAAACCATGGAGAATAATCTAAAGTATAATAATGAGCACCAACTCAAATTACAAAGTTCACAAGCACCAAGTTGCAAGAGCACCAACTCTTTTTTTGAGAAAAACACAACAAATATTTGTGAGCACCAACCCATAAGAGCACTAACCCCTCTTATGTATAAAACACAACTATCTCTCAATGTTGTTTTCTCAACAAATGATAGAAATCTAAAATATCTCTTTCTATTTTATCCTCTTTTCTTATATAAAATAATTACAAATCATACACTCTTGCATATTAAAAATGGCTACCAAAGCCTTTATTTATATCTTTCCAAATGACCTTTGGCATTCATCCTTTGTGACTCTTCACTCTTAATGGAAAATGGCACCAAATTTGCATGGCCCTTCAAATCCTTGTATTTGAAAAGTCACCTGGTGACCTATCATAAGCAAATGCATCCTTTCCTATTTTATCTTTATCTTGGTGACCTTTCAAATTCCTTAAGGTGAATCTTCATGGAAAATTTTTCCATAACCTCTTTTGTCTTCACTTCGTGACTCTTGGAATTCCTCAAGATGACTCTTCATGGGAAAATGCATCATATTTCTCTTTTCTCTTTACCCCATGACTCTTTAACTTTTCTATGTGCCCTCTTTTGAATTTTATGCAACCAAAAATATATTATTTAATATTAAATATATATCAACATATTTTAGCCAAAATATGAACATTAAAAATGCCTTTAGCAAATAAATGCTATGGGGCATTTATCACCAATGCTAGACATTTGACATCAATGATAATATTTCCAAAAATATCCCACTTTGTCATTAATGGCAACCTCAAATTAAAATTATCACATCCTAAAACTTTTACTATACATGCCAACCTAAATATATAGCCAAACTAAAAAATATACAGTAACTCCTCCTTATTATAGCATCATGTACCTATTCCATGTACCCATTTCTATATTTGTTCTTATAATTGTTCCCTGTACCTATTCCTGTACTTATTTCTATTCTTTTCCCCCTTTGACATCAATGGCAAAGTGCCTATCCTAGATATAACACTTAGCACCACCTCAACTGATGTTGATCCTCAATGGTAGGAAGTAAAATAAATTAATCCCAACTTCTCTCACAGATATTTGAATGTGTCATTTGGTAGTGCCTTTGTGAAAATATCTACAATCTATTCTATAGTATTGACATATTCTACCTTAACCTATTGATATGCAACCTACTCTCTCAAGAAGTGATATTGGATAGGAATATATTTTTTTGTAGAATGCATCACTGGATTCTTAGAAATATTAATAGCACTTATGTTGTCACAAAAAATAGAAATAGGTTCATCATATTTTACCTTGATATCTTCCAAAGTTTACTTCATCCAAAGCACTTGAGTACAACACCATACCTCTTTAATATATTCTACTTTAGCTATATAAAGTGATATTAAATTCTAATTTTTTGCTTAGCCATGATAGTAAGCTATCACCAAGGAAGAAATATCCTCCACTTGTACTCTTTTTGTCATCCAAACAACCTACCCAATTTAAATCTATATAAGTAACCAAAGTGAAATCTCTACCTATGAGATACCACAATCCATAATCTAATGTCTACTTAACATATCTAAATATTCTCTTCACCAACTGAACATGACTCTCCTTTGAGGCTACTTGATATATTTTAACCATACCTACTACATACATGATGTTTGGCCTTGATGCTATAAAATATAAAAGACTACCGATCATATATATATACAAATATTCATCTACAATAAGTGAATTTTCATCCTTACTCACCTTGTTCCCTATACCCATTAGTGTGCCAACTAGTGCACAATCCTCAAAACTATTTTTTTAGAATTACTTTGGCATATTTACTTTGAGATATGAAAATTACTTTATCTAATTAAAATATTTGCAACCCTAGGTAAAATGACAATTCTCCAAGCATAGACATCTCAAATTCTTTTTGCATATTATCATAAAATTATTTTTTAATTCTTTCAATGTTATCTCCAAATATTATGTCATCAACATATACCATAATAGTCAACTGATTCTCATCTTCTAGTTTTATGTAGAGATTACTATCATCAAAACCTATCTTAAAACCTTGATTTTGTCGATACTTATCAAGTCTTACATACCAAGCTTTAGGAGTTTGTTTCAATCCATAAAGTGCTTTCTTAAATCTACATACATGGCTACTATCATTTGAGAGAAGAAATCCCTTAGATTACTCAACATAGGCCTCCTCTTCTAGATTCCCATTTAATAAAGTAGACTTGACTTCCATCTGAAACACTTTGAAATTATTAAATATTACATATGCAAAAAACATTCTTATAGCCTCTAGCCTTGCCACTGGTGCAAAAGTTTATTCAAAATCTATACCCTCAATATGATCATATCCTTTACATAATAAACTTGATTCATTCTTGGTAACTTCACCGTCTTCATTCGACTTATTTCTGTATAGCCATTTTGTTCCTATCACATTTTGATCTTTTGGTCTGGGCACTAATTCCAAAGTATCATTCTTTTCAATCTAATTTAATTCTTCATCCATTTCCTTAATCCAATGCTCATAATGTCTAGCTTCTAAGAAATTTCTAGGCTAAATTTTGGATAAAAAAGAAAAAATTACTTGCTCAAATTCACTTACCATCATTCTTCTAGTGCAAATTTCTTCATTTATATTCTTGATGATATCACTCTTATTATTATTTCTATAAACATATTTGGATGGGGTCTTGGTTTCATTTTGTTTCTCCTTCTCATCTTCATTTGACTCTTCAAAATATTCTTCTTCAATGATTTTAGGAGTGTCCACTAGATTATTGGCTCTTTGTGCTACATCTTTATCTATTTTGACACTTGCACTTTCAGCAATCTTCTTGGTTCTTTTGTTATAACATTTATAAGCTTTATTTTTGTAATAATATCTAAGAAATATACATTCATCTATTCTAGATTTAAACTTACCTAATTTATCATTATTTCTCTTTATAAAGCATCTACTACTAAAAACTCTAAAAAAATCAATTATAGCTGGTTTGTATTTCCATAACTCATAGGGAGTCTTGTCATTGTTCACTCTTAAAAATGCTCTATTATAGATGTGTACTACTGTACCTACTACCTCTCTCCAATATTTATCTAGTATCTTGGATTAATTTAGCATTGTCCTCACCATCTCTTAAATTATTCTATTTTTTTGTTCAACTAATCCATTTTGTTGTGGAGTTTTAGATGCTGAATAATGTCTCTTTATCCCATGGTCTTAAAAATACTCAATAAACTCATCTAACATGAATTTTCCTCTTTGATTTGATCTCAGGTACTTAATCTTTAAATCATTTTCATTCTCAACAAAATCCTTAAATGCTTTGAAGTGGCTGAAAGCTTCTAATTTTTTCTTTAAAAATAGCACCCAAGTTATACATGTAAAATAATCAATAAGCAACATGAAATATTTCTCACCTTGAAAATCTAGTCTTTCTTGATTGACTCAAACATGATTCTATAGTACCAAGCTATGTGTTTGAATTTATTTCACTTGTAACATATTATGGCCTCTTCATTAAATCTTGATAGAGGAGCAAAAAAGTTGTGGCTTCTTCTTGACTATATATGAGTTTCCTTCTCCTTGTTTTTGAAATTGTTAGCCATTTTTCAACATTCTATTTTCTTATGACCATATCCATTACAATAAAAACATTAACCATAAAAATAGAACCCATTTGTGTATCTCTAACCTGATTGCCTTTTGTAGCTCTATTCCTTCTAGCCTTCTTTATTTGAGATGTCCTCTGTATTCTTAACTTCTTCCTTTTTCATTTCCTTTTTTGTAAGAGCTTCAACACAACTCTTTTCTTTTTCTATGTTAACCTTATTTGTGAAAGTACTAGCCTCCCCTTTCTCTTTTTCAAATATGATACCTACCTTATCTAACATTGATCTTTGAATTTATAATATCTTATTTAACATATTATTGTTATTCTCAAGTTTTGAATCATTGGCTGCTCTATCATTGACTTATTTATTTGTTTTCTCAAGAATTTATTTTAAAGAGGTACTTTTAACAACATACATTTCACATTATTCACTTAATTTTTGTAATTGACTTATTATATCTTCAATTTTTTTCTTCTTCAATGTGTACTTGTAGATCTTCAATTATTTCTTTTGACTCCTTTTCATTTTTATTGATTTGGCACTTAAATCTTCAATTCTTCTTCTCAAGAGATTTTAATTCTTCTAAGGCACAAATGATTTATCTTTCTCACCTAAAATTCATCTTATTCTTATTATTGATCATCTGTACTTTTGCTTGTAGAGGTATCTTCATGTTTGGTCATGAATAGAATCTCTTTTTCATCTGAATCAATGACTCCACTATCTTCGACAGAGCTAGGATTTTTAAGGTATAAACTCTTCTTCTCGAATCCCTTATTGAATTTGCCTTTAAATTTTTTCTTGTATGTAGACCTTCCTTATTCAATATCACCATTACTATTTTTTGGGTACTTAGGTACATAATATCCAATCTTTCTATAATTAAAAAATTTAAAAGATAATTTTCCTTGATATTTACTTGTGCCCTTTTTTGGCTTACAGATGAATAGAGCTATGTTATCATCTTCATCATCGCTAGAGCTCTCACTTAATTTTTAAATCTTATTCTTATCTTTATTTGATGTCTTAAAAGTATCTTCCCTCTTTGAGGGTTTCTCTTGTAAGATCCATATTTCATATGCTATAAGAATACCATGTAGTTTATCCATCTTTAGCTTGGCTAGATCCTTCATCTCCTTGATTGCCAGAATATCTGCATCATATCTCATTGGTAGAGATCTCAAAACATTTTGTACCACCATTTATTCTTCTAACTTTTCTTTAAGGCATTGAATATGATTAACTATTTGATCAACCTGTAAAAGATAACTCACTATATTTTCTTCCTCTTCCATTTTCAAACTCTCAAAATATCTTCTGAAAGTTTGGAGCTTAGCTTGCTGAACCTTTCCATCAACTTTGTAAATATTTTCAAGATTTACCTGAGCCTCATGAGCATATTTTCATTGCATATCATTAACAAACTTTGATTCACATAAACCACATAAAATAATATTTAAAGTTTTAGCATTATTTTCACTTGCCTTTTTTTCTATCGAAGTAATCACAAGTGTTTGTGGCTCTTCATATTCCTCCACAATTGCTTGAAAAATGTTGAATCCAAGAGAAATAAAATAATTCCTCATCCTTATGCTCCAAAAATCATAATTTTTCCCATCAAACAAAGGTTCCTTATTTGTAGGAAAAACTCCATGTGATATAGCTATCATGCTTTTCTCGATCTACCTTCAAGCTATAAAACCTTTTCCAAAAGAACCTATTTTGATACCAATTTTTATGCACAAGATATATAGAGATTGGGGGAGGGGGTTGAATATTATATCATATATCTTAAAAATCTTTTACTTAATCGAACTCCACTTAACCATACATTCAAAATATGCAATGAAATTGAAACAATAACATGCACCAAATAAGAGAGAGAGACACACTAGATTTTAGATGGAAACCTAATGTGGGAAAAACCATGGAGAATAATATCAAGTATAAGAATGAGAAACAACTCAAATTACAATTTTTTCAAGCATCAACTTTCATGAACACTAACCACTTTACTGAGCACCAACACAACAACTATTTGTGAGTACCAACCCACAGGAGCACCAACCCCTCTTATGTATAAAACATAACTATCTCTCAATGTTAATTTATAAAAAAATGATAAAACTATATAATATATCTCTATTTTATCCTCTTTTATTATATAAAATAATTACAAATCATACACTCTCTTGCATATTACAAATGTCTTGCCAAGACTTTATTTATGGATTTCTAGATGACCTTTGGCATTCATCCTTTATGAGTCTTCATTCCTCATGGAAAATGGTGCCAAACTTACATGACCCTTCAAATCCTTGTATTTGAAAACTCACATGGTGACCCTTAATAGGCAAATGTGTCCTTTCCTCTTTTGTCTTTATCTTGGTGACCTTTCACAATCCTTAAGGCGACTCTTTCTGGAAAAATATGCCATACTATCTTTTGTCTTCACTTAGTGACCCTTGGAATTCCTCAAGATGTCTCTTCATGGGAAATTGCATGCCATTCCTTTTTGGTATTTACCCTATGACTTTTTGACTTCTCCATGTGCCCTCTTTTGACTTTTATGCAACCAAAAATATATTTGTTAATATTAAATAAATATCAACACATTTTAGCAAAAATATGAATATTAAAAACACTTTTAGACAATAAATGCTATGTGGCCTTTATCACCAATTCTATAACTTTGACATAAATGCCAATATTTCCAATATAAACTTAAGAAGCCACTCTAAGGCCTTACTAGCTAAGCCTTAAGGAAATAGAAGAAGCAATTAGATGTCACTATAACCCACTAGCTAGAAATTGATAAGTAAATCTTTTAATGATATTTAGGGTCTCATTTTCCCTTTTATTTTTCAAATTTTGGTGGCTCGTAACCTAGATGAAATGTTATTTGAAGGTACTACATTTTAAATGGGTATGATCACATCTATTCTAATATAAACTTCTTGGTCCACTTTCTTGTCTAAATGGATGTAATTGCATCCTTCATTTGATTTAGTTTTTGGGTGAAGAAGGTAGGTAGAATAGCATGTTGTGGTTGTGTTTGAGAGATTAAAGGTGGATTAACTTTGCCAGGGTATAATGGAGGAATAGGGTACTATGGAATGTTGGTTTGTTAAGCCAATTAGTCAGGAATACACATTTGTGCATTGGAATTTGGAGTCTAATATGACAAGAATTATTGATAAACATTTTGGTTAGGGTTTGGAATATGGATTTGAGTTGGTAGGAATTTATACTATGATAAAATTTTATTTTTAGGTGGAAGTTACTATGATTTCTATATTTGAGTAGGAACTTATTGCCAACTAGTCAAACCTTGTTATATAAATGATATCAATTTTTGACTAAAACCTTATTTTTGGATATGTGGCATGTTGGTTCCTTATTGTATATGAGGTACACAATGGGTAAAATGAAAATATTACCTAATTGGTACCTAATGTATGTTGGGCCATTTTTTTTCATAAACACCTTTTATGAATTGAGCATTTATTAGGTGTTTGTCATCTGTTGTTGACCAATAGGAATACATTTGTGATTAGATAGTATCTATGAGGAACTCACCATTTTTTTAGGTGTCACATAGGTATATTTATATGGTTGAATAATATTATTCACCATATATTGGGTGGGTTAACATTCACCACTTGTTAAGGTAGAGTGAGGGTTTGCAGTTGAATACTTTCCCCTTATTACATGTTCAAAGAAGACGTTGGTTGATGGTTGGTACTAAATTTTTATGATTAGGAATTAGGTATGATTGACACCTATTATTTCAAATCAATCATAGTATTGGTAAGAGGAACACATTTTTGTAGACTATTTTGAGGTGCATTCAACCCACCTTGGTTCAAATTAGGATACACATGTGTGTTATCCACTACATTTTGAGAATGGTTTTTTGTAGAAGCCACAATCAATTCCTTAATGATCAGTACATTAAACATGTCCCAAACCAATGTATTTTGGATAAAAGGGTTCAAATTAAAATTTTCATGTCCTAATGAATCAAATTAAATCCCTTTTGAAGAGTTATCTCTATCAATGGGATATTTAAAACAACCACAATGTTAAGATTATATTATAAATTAAGATATGCTAATATGTTTATTTCATCTATGTTAATTAGTCTACAATTGAACCCTTTAATTTTGAAATAATATTAGGATCTTGGTTAAGCATTGGAATGAGTGTTTAATGGTAACTAGTTGAGGCCTTCTCAATTGGTCTGACTTGAGGTGTGTTCCTAATCACTCTAACTAAACTAGGTAGCCTTTCATGTGAAAATTATGATGGGAATTTGGATCTGACCTATATGAATTTGACTAAAATATCATCCCTATTTTCAATTAAGTGATTATCAAACAAGTATGGGTCATAACTTGTTGGCATGGATAAATAGTAGGGTTGTTTTTTGACCTATTTAATGATGTGTGATATATTATCAAGATATTGAGTCTTTTGTTATTTCTCTTTCCCTAGATAAAGAGGTGAATTAACTAGGTACTATAAAAATGGGTCCTATCTTTTTTATATATATTGAGTAGTATAAGAGGGACAGGGATCTATCTCAAAAACTATGTCATCACCATATTACTCTTGAATGAAGGGGTCATTAATGACCATGTTCTCACAATATAGATTATACATGGCCCCATAATGTGTATATCCAGACATATCCAAATACATGGATAACATCTCTCAAATAAAAGGTCTAATGCTCATAACTACTCAATACATAACTTAAACATGGTCTAAAAATATTGGTCTCTTATTATAAATGGTTTAATTGTGGCCTAGAGAGGAAACTCGATCTATTACTGAAAATGGTCTAAACATGGCCTACAAAGGATCTCTTATTGATGAATAAAAATTGAAAGTGGTCTAAAATATCACTAACATTCTAAGGTCCTTTGAAAAATTCTCAACAAATAATAAATGTGGATCTTAGTCTTGGCTAGGTGGTCTAAATAAACTTGAATTATGGAATGGGGAATATGAGATTTAAAATATGTAAACAAACTAAGGTCTAAAACTAGGCACATGAAATTGATCTATGGAAAGGTAATTTAAACAAACTTAATTTAGGTCTAAAAATGAAACAAAAGGTGATATGTCTCTGGCTAACATAACAAATCTAGACTTTGAAATGAATAAACTATGTCTAAAGTGGTAAAAAAAATGCCAGGTCTTTGGGAAATGTCACAAAGTTAGACATGGAAAGGAAAAAACTAGGTCTAAATCATAAAAAAATAAATGCTAGGTTTTTGGCCCATGTCACAAAACTATAATTGTAAAATTTTAAATAAATATAACTCTAAGGAAAATGGTTAGACACAATTGATATAGGAATATTTAAATAGGTATAGAAAACAAAATTTTAACTAGGTCCTTGGAAACAAACTTTATCTATACATGAAAATTTTGAAACACTCTTAAGTCTAAGGATCTTGAATTGAAATAAATGACACACTTGGTCTAAAATAGAAACTTAAAATAAAGGTAAGACATGATAAAAGTAAAACTTGGTCTCTAATAAAAGGTATTTAAAAATAAAACTAAATATCAATCCAAGTTGCACAATATAAATATAGAAAGGTGAACCACTTAATCCTAAGTTGTAAACAACACTTAAGCATAAACCAATTATTTTAGATCTAAACTTAGATAGATATATTTTTAATGAAATTTTAAAATACTTGTATTTTCAAATGAATAATGACCTAGACTCAAATAGATAATAAAAAGACAGTATTGGAATAAAGGTACATAAATGGATTTTGAATCATTTTCAAACAAAGGTAAAATGTCTTGGAATAAATTGGGTAGTGTAACAATGTTTCTTTGATCAAGGGCACAAAAGGGAAGTTTTGAAAATATCTAAGATAAATGTTTCAAGTGATTTTGACAGTGTAACACTTCTTGACTGAAAGTAGTGTGTACAATATGTTCTTTGTTTTGACTTGTTTTAGACTTGGTTTTGACACAAAATACAATTTTAGACCCTAAAATAAATACAAGTAGAAAGAATAAGAAAATCACCTAAGTGCATATCCTACCCTAAAAGTTGAAAAAGTTTCATAGTATTCACCAAAGTTTTAACTAATATACCAATGCTCAAAATGAATTAATTATTAATCCAAAAATTATGAGTGAATTTAGGTAGATATTTTAGGCCCTCCTCTATCTCTCAATCATTGATACATGACATGAACTTAGAGTGCTAAAATAACTTATTATTTGTCTAGATATTCCATTACAAGTGGAGTTGATATAAATCAATTTTTTTTAAGCATTCTGATGTTCGACATATGTGACCAAAATGAAGTATTAACACATTAATTGGATGTTTATTTCCTAACATTTAATGCAATGGTCTAGTCTTTTACATAATGAATTCATCTATTTACTTCTTAGTGAATTCTAATGTCTAGTACATGTAAGCTTTGAGGACCTATTTGATTGGTTGGGCTAACTGCTCACCACTATCCCATCCAAAATTATGCTCAATTTATACACCTCATTATGAATGGGGTTGGAATAGTGCTAATAGATGAGACCCTAGGTCAAATTCCTCTTAGAGAACTCATGAGGAGGCTATGAAATCTTTCTCACAAGTCACCATGGAAAAAAAAAATGAAAATAAAAGAACTTTAGGGTCATTTCTAAGTCACCCAAGTCACTTGGAGCTTGGGGAGAGCATACACGAATTTTATTCAATTATATGACTTAAATAAATAATAAAAAACCATGTATTTTTGATCACCCAAGTTACCTAAAGGGGATAGGGGAGATCTTACATGTGAAGTTTTGATAAAATATAAACTAATATAGGAAAAGAAACAAAACAACTTAAAAAAAAAAAAAACCTCTTAGGATCACTAATCAAGTGTTTTTGTTATTTCTAAGAGCACTTAATGAAATGTGAAATGAAATTTGTCCCTTTATTTTTTTAAACTTGTAACTTTGGAAAGAAAAAAAATTTAAAGTTGCTTTGTTCAAGTTTTAAACACAAAAAAGACAAGTGTGAATGATTTTTAAAGTGATTAAAACTTTTTTAACCTAATATTTTACATGGAATGTTATGGGATTAACTTGTGTTTGTTTAAAAAGGTTAGTCCAAGAATAACCTTCACCTTTGAAGCTTGTCATAACTTTTCAATTGACAACAATAATAGTCAGTTGACATAAATACAATTGGTTGATGGTAACACTAGTAGGTGACATCAGAAGGTATCAGGTACTAACAAAATCTATTATACAATAATAAAAACTACCAATTGAAATAAATACTTATGGGTGATGGTATAAGCTTTCAATCAATGGAAATAATGTTAAATGTTGGCATACGATATTGAACAAAGGTAGAATAAATCAGGTGACAATAAAAGTTTTTGATTAATGATGAGACCAAGAAGTGACTGAAGAAGCTATCAGGTCATGATAGAAGCTATTGGGTGATAGTATAAGTTTTCCATTAATGATAAAACTATTAGGTGATTATATAAGCTATCAATTAATGGTAAAACTAACAGGGAATGGTATAATCTACTAAGAGATGGTAGAAGATATTAAGTAATGATAGAAGCTATCAATTAATAGCAATAGTAAAAAGTGATGGAAGATGTCAAGTGATGTTAGAAGATATTAGGTGATAGCATAATCTATCAATTAATTTCAACAATGGAGGGTGATGGTATAAGCTATCAGATAATGATAACACTAGAAGGAAATGACACAAGTTGTCAATTGATGATATTTTTTTTAAATGGAAGATAACTATTGAGTGATAGTGATGTTGTTGGGAAACAATAAAGATTTTGGTTAAGGATAAATCTATTGAGTAGTGTAAAAGTTGTCTAATGATAGTTAAGCTATTGGGTGATTGTGGCACTATTGGTGTACAATAACATTTTAAAGAGATGTAAAAGATGTTGATTGATGGAAAATATCTCAGGTGATGGAAATGTTATCAGGTGATAGTAAAGTTATTGGCCAATGGTAAAGATACTAGGTGATGGAAAAACTCCAAGTAATGGAAAAATTAGTAAGATATGATGATGCTATTGGTTAATGATAAAACTATTGGGTGATGTAAAAGTTATTTGGTGATGTAAAATCTATCAAGCAATGATTATAGGAGGGTTTTCCTATAAACTAATGAGTAGTCAAGTGGCATAGTCAAGTAGTTGTATAGTGTAGTTGATTAATCAAGTGATTTAGTCAAGTAAACACCATTAATAGGAGATGAATTCATTGTTTACTTATAAAAAATTCATTGTTTTTAGAAGGTATGTTGTAGGTTGAAGTCATAAAAATGTAGGGGTGAAGTCACTATTTATAAAAGGTATTTCATAGGTCAAAGTCATTGAAATGTAGGGGGTGAAGTCATTATTTATAGAAGATATGCCACAAGACAAATTCATTGAAATATTGGGGGTGAAGTCATTATTTCCTAAAGAAGAAACTTGAAAGTAATACACATGAAAACAGGAAATAGGAAAATGGATTTTTAAGGTAAAAAATCTAAAAACTAAAGCTGTAAGTGAACATTTATTGGATTTTAAAGGTCCAATATTACTCCCTTAGTGATTATGGGTATGTGGTCGCATTGGGTGTGCCATTATGTAGTGTAGGATTATGAAGGAGATTTGTTATATTTTTCTTATTAGTAGAATCATAAAATCCCAATATCAAATAACTCAAAGAAAGAAACAACTACTTTCCTACATACTTGGGTGAGCAAACAAACTACTAAAAATTGAAGAAAACAAACCACCTTTATGTCCATTTTAAAATGATCTTGTTCATTGGCATGTGATTGTGTTTATGCTTAGCTTATATTTGTAATGGAGTCTTTTAGTGAATGCATTTTCCTTATGGAAAACACTTCTCTTTGTTAACTCTTCACTTGGATTAGAGAAATGAAGCTATCTATTAACAATTTAAGATTATAACTATACATAATAAATCTATGTCTCTCAATAATTTAACATTATAACTTTTACTTGAGAGCTTATATCTCTTAACAATTTAACATTATAAACTTAGCTTGAGAACTTGTTAAATAATGGCCTTGGAACTTATATTTTTAGGTTCTCCAACTAATCCTAACTCATGTAGCTAGGTTAGATTGAATTGTGGTTATATTAAGGAGGGGACACAAAATTAATATTTGGGATATATATCCCATTTATTAAGCATGACTGTCCATTTCTAAATTTAATGCTTTAATGGAGATATTTTCAATTTATTGACCTTGAAGATGATGAAATCATCATGACCTCATTTTTATTAGAATTTAATTTAAAAAAAATTGATATTCACTAATTTCACATGGAAATTTAACTTAATAATTTAATTTAATTTTCTTATTTAATTAATTCTACTTAGGTTTTTGCATTTTAGGAATAGTTTAAGTGCCCCATTGAATGGGTCCAATGGCCAATTTGTCAATTTGAAATTTCATAATTGAAGTGGAGATGAATCCATAGGAGGTTACCATTGCATATAAGATATAACCCCAAATAATGATGCCTCAACATGATTTGAGGTACTAATGTCTTATGTCTTGATGAAATTGGGACATTAAGTGATTCCTAGGCTTAATTCACATCATTTACTAAAAATAAATTTAATGTTTGATTAGGTTGGGAATAAAACCAAAATAGTTTGTCTATAGTTTATAAATTTAATTTAAAATATTTATCTTGACACTTATGTAGAATTGGAAGAGGTTTTTTCACTGTTTAAAAAGGAGAGGACAACAACAAGAAGAGTGTAATAGTATTCATTGGTTACTTAAAGTGTTATCTATCTGATATGTCCAAATTATATTCTAAATAAAATTTGGGGAATAAATATTATAAATTATATATTTATTAAATATAAATTATGGAGGCATGATTAATAATATGGATCTACTATACTAGATATGCTATCTAGTTCAATTTCACTATGCTCAATTATGTAATTCATATATGTAAAACACTATGTCACACACTTATTTAATATTTTTTTAAATGTAAAATGAGCTATTTAATTATGTTGGAATGGCATAATCAATGATTAAATTGTTTGATAGTATTGTTTAATTCTATAGCTTATAGCCTTTGATGCCAAATGTTTTATAATAATATAATTAAATTTCTAGTATTTGAAGGTGATAATTATGTAACCGCACTAGTATTTGTGTAACCATGGATCAAATTAAAATTATAGTTTCACTAATATTTAAAATGAAGTCATAAGGAGTGTTTGTAAACAATTCCTCTTCTTGGCGATTGTACATTTGGAGACCTTAGTGGGATCAAAGGTAGAAGGTCATTAAAATATCCTATGATAAAGGTAGATAGATCTTCACAAAATTGAATCATAATTATTGAAGCTATATTCATATTATAGTTTGAAATACTTGTCATTTATTATTTTTACTCATTGTTTGTTAGTTGAAAATGGTTTTTACACTTTTAATGTGAATTTTATAAGTGAAAAGTATTCCTATGCATAATATTTGTATAGTGTAGTAATGGAATATGTATACATGAAGGCCATGTTTGGTGGTAACATGTACAATTACTAAATTACATAGTGGAATGGTTTATGAAATTTGTACAATTTATTGCTATTTCAAAAAACATGCCTTAGTTTTAGGCTTTGAAAAGGTGCCCTCTTTATTTTGAGATATATTTTGGTAGTATAATTTATGGTTATTTTCTTCATTGTAAATTGGCATGAATATTTATTGAACTTCATTTAAGAATTAGATAGATATTAAATAATCAAGATATTCTATGCATGTGAATGAAGTCTATCACCCCTTTATTTTAAATAATTTTATAGTATTTTATTATAGACATTATTTTGTAGCTAAAATACTACCTTTATTTTATAGAATAGGGACCCACTATCTTTCTAAAAGGATCTAGGCCTATCTTGATAATTATCTAAAGAGAAATATTTATGTATTGAACTAAACTTTTTATTTAAAAAACCTATGAACATGTTTTGTTTATGCAAACTAACCTACTGATGCTCTTTATAAGTTGTGTATGTAAAGGTCTCAACTCATTCTGGTCTTTGGTGAAAGTGTTTGTAATTGTGCTTAGTAGGATTTGGTCTTTGGAACTTTTGTTAAGAAACCTAACTTTGCTAGTTTTCAACATTTCTCACCTATATAAACCTTGGCATGAATTTACTCTTCATAGTTTTTGTTGGAAAGTTTTATTCAAGACAGTTGTTTAGAGTTTATATTTGTAGATTAGCTTTTCCATTTATTATTTGGGACCCAAGTTTTTGGATGTTTTAACTTTGGTTCATTTTTTTCCTCAGAGGATTTGTTTACCACAAGTCTTTGATGGAAATTACTTTGAACGAAACTAGTCTTTGAAAAATGTGTTCAAAACTTTTTTTTGGTAAAAGTTTTTGGAACATTCATTAATCATTTTTGTCTTCTTAACTTTTATTCTAAAAAAAATTTCATCTCATATAGCTCTTTAGAAAAAAAATTGGGATTTGGTCTGGCTCATTTTGCTCTTCGATAAAATTGTTTAGAACTTTTTTTGAGAGATTTGTTCACCTCAAAAATGCTAATTTAATGATATATACTAACTCCTAACTACCAAGAACCCCCTTGGCATGGTAAAATAAAGTTAAAGAAGTGAAAAATGACACTTGGAAAAATGAAATGATGTGGCACACTTATTAAGCACCAATAGTGCATATGTGGCTTATCCACCAAATGAAGTGACAAAGTTTGAATTTTGTAAACAAATAGAAGTTATATATTTTGGACATTAATGGCTCATGAACTAGAAATTAACTATATAAATATATTAAATCATTGTGGATAAACAATATGATCATTTATCATAAGCCAACTTTGATCTCAATTTATTCCCTTCTAACAACCCCTAGTTACTAATGTTTTGACTATATAATGCACCCAAGATAGTCAAGTTACTAACTTGTAAACTAGAAAATTATCCAAATAGTAAATTACAAATGTAATCCTCATATAAAATATATTAAGTAATATTTACCTTGTCAAAATTTTCTATCAAATATTTGACTAAGTACAAGGATACATTTTTTGACCTTGTAGTATTCAATAATGACTACAATAATTATTCAACACCATGGGAGATAATTCACTAGGTTGATGTGTACAACCATGAAGAAATTTTGACTCCATATCAACTAAAATTGGCCAAATGCATCAACCCTTTAAAAAATCAAGGAGTAACAAAGATAGAGGTCATGCCAAGAATTGAACTCCAATGAAATTTGTTCTCATTGGGAAAGTGATTAGAGGCATGTTCTTGCACCATTTGGAGCATGAAATAGTTGTAGCATGCATCTCAGGGGATGAATTTAAAATTTATCTATATATTCCCATTGTAGATTTTACTTATGATTTTCATAGGGTAGTCTCATTAAATAAAGATAAATCAATTGAGAAAACACTAAGTAACGAGATGGTTCCTATTGAGACCATCAATTTCAAGGAGAAACAACTCATGTCGGTGGCCAAATTCAAGATGGGAATATATATTGGGATGGCCCTTTTGAATAGTTTATATGGATATTTAAGAATCTAACTCTTTCACCTTGAGTGAATTATTTATATTTACTATTGAACTCAAAGTTGACATTCTCTTTAGGTAAGTGATTAGTGAAAGGTTACGGGAGCAATTATTACAAAAAGACAAAAGTCCTTAGGGAGGACATTTATACATGATTTACTACCTTGTAAATGCTATGATCAATATCATTTATGTACAAAATAGGTCACTATGTTTCCCATATTTATAATTTATCAAGAATCATATATGTGATTGTTATTCATTCATGCACATATACACATACACCCAGAACATTATATGAATTACATATATGTATACCCCCAGGTATGTATACATTATTTATCAAGAAATATTACTGGTTGAACCCAAACTATACTATGATTATGGTCACAATCCATAAAGTATCACACCTAAGCCTTCCCAAAATTGTGCCCAATAAAATAGAAGAGCAAGAAATTGCCTACCAATGATGGTGTGAATAGATGAGGATATGAAAAATATCAATAATAGATACTTTCATGGATCCTAACTCATTATTGGGATAATGTGCTACATAAATCATAAACATTTATATGAAATTGATAGATATAGGGAGTATTACTCATTTGCTACACTATCACATAAAGATTGGGATTGACATGGCCAAGTACATAAACACATCAAGGGCCTTGTAATTCCATACTAAAATGAGTCCTATGATAATGAATTCTTACTTATCAATGCAAATATGATTCCCATGTCAAGGATTGGGCATAAATAGTCATGATGGCTAAACAACTCTTAAAAATCACTCAATGATAACCTTATAT
Organism: Torreya grandis; assembly: GCA_037957365.1. NCBI lineage: Eukaryota > Viridiplantae > Streptophyta > Pinopsida > Cupressales > Taxaceae > Torreya > Torreya grandis. The sequence continues at coordinate 1,726,306 of JARHVA010000705.1, read as the reverse complement.
ATCAATTATGGATGCACAAAATATAATCCCACTAGTTGGAGGATGGGATACCTCAATTTTATGGGTTAATATACAATTGAATCCATTAGAATATCAAGTTAAACCCTCACATACACCCCATGTAGCATTGAAAGCTATAAATAAGGATCCATGAGTGCCTTATACTTCACTTGGGGTACCACATGATCTCATTTGTATTGATTATTTAGATTCAAAAGGACCTTACTAATAAATTTACACATCAATCCCAAAGCCTTCTAGTTGGTTAAATCAACCACCACTACATTAGAGTCACCTTTCATACTAGGGAAAATAAATATTTATTACAAGAGGAATTTGAGGTCTTACCCCCTCCACATAGTTGTGTCATTAAGGTAACATTAGTAGAAAGACCATTAGGAAAGGTAGCTATATGTGATTCCATGGATGATGAGGAGGAGGAGATTTAAAGAGATAAGATTCTAAGCCTCCAAGACACCAAGGGAAAATCACCATTACATAAAGAACCATCAGGTGAACAAGAAGCCAATTCTATTTCCACTACTCTTATTATGTCTTATTTATTTGTTTACTATTAATTTATTTGATTATGTGTCCTTTAGTCTTAGTGGTACCCTTCCATTTTGGTACCTAATGTGGATATTGTTTCTTCTCATCTAAGTACCCAACTAACTCTTCTTGTTACAAAGGTAGATGATACTTCCTCTACCCTTATTAATCTTACCCCCTATCTTTTCCACCTCCTCTAATTGTATCTTTTATGTCCATTCATATTGTTTCTAATATGGTTCCTTCCACCACAATACCAACTCCCATAAACACTAATAAAAAGGTAACCAAGAAGGATAGGGAATAGTATCAAGACCTCAAATTCATTTTTCATATACTCAGTTGGGTTTACTAGTGCCTCTCCCTTGTCCCTCTTAGAATACTACTATGGTAATAGTGAAGAAGGATGAAAAGAAGAAACCAATCTATATAGTGCACCCACTACCTCAATATGGTGGAGTTGACTAGTCTAAGACAATTTGGCCTTCACTTCTTAATCCACTACTTGAAGAAGATTTAAATTAGTCATTAGGAGAGTTGTTGGGTGAGACTACAATTCAAGACACTCAAACCATAGATAAAACCTAGTTAGTATTCCCATAATGGGAAACAAATATGCAATCAAAGGATTCTCAAAGGGCTAATCCTATAATTATTGAGTTTCACACAATAATCTCTATAATTGAAAAATCTATAGGGAGGATAAAAAGGGTAAAAAGGAAGAAACTAGAGGATGAGATTATAAGAGGGGTCATTTTAGAATAAAGAAAAGAGATATTTACCTTATCTAAAAGAAATAATAGAAAACTAGTGCAGACCCCATACATTAAGGATTTGAAATTTTATTTTGAAACCCACAAGAATGATCTGGTTTAGATTCATGAAGGAACTAAAATGGCTAGAAAGGATCTGGAGTATGAATTAGAACAAAAAATGGGACACCAAAAAACTATACACATTCTCATATAGATGGAGACAGATGTGAAAAATACAACATCTATATTGTAAAATATCCTATAAGCTATTCTATAATTAGGGTAAATTTATCACCTCATATATTTGAAACTACCAAATTGTTTAACTATTTGAAACATGGTGAAAATAAGTTGAAGTTTATTATTCTTTATTCAAGTAGTAAGGTCTATTCCCACCTCAATCTGATGGCACAATTGGAGGCTACCAATGCCCTTAATTTGGTATTCTTCAATATCTAGGAATCCAAAGAATGGATCATAGTAGCTGAGGTAGTCATGCCTAAATATGCAAATCATAAGACCCTCATTTTATAGATTCTATATGATTTAAATCTCTTGCAAGCAAGAGAATCCGTGGGTAGCCTCATTATCAAGGCTAATTTTGATTATATCCTTCAACAAGATTTAACAAGATTCAAGAAAAACTTACAAATAATGGAATTGGAATAAATAGAAGTTGTGTTGAATTTTACAATGAAAAAGGTCATGGAGGTAGAAATATTTAAAATAAATTTTAGAAATATGAATCTTGAGCATGGAAGTCTTGTTGAACAAATCAATAGGATGCATAGATCTTGATTATTGAATATGGACATTATTAAGTACGAAATAACATTGGATATAAACACTTTAAAGTCTTATAAGAAATTAGTGAGATGATTCTTCAAATTATAGTTTAGCACAAGCTACAAATGTAATGCCTCCAATAATTACTAGTGCCATGTAGTCACCTAGATAGCCTTAGTTAAAGGCCAATTTTGTATATAAATGTGTAGATAATGTTAATCCTTGTAATTATAATTTAATTGAACTTGGTAAATATATATAAAATTTACCTAAACTATTTGTCAAAATGCACACATTTCATTGCATTATACAGGCTAACTTATTTTGATGTAATTATAATTAATTGCATGCATGTGCACATGCAATTTTGATGCTAAAAAAAGAATTGAGGTTATAATTTCATAATATAACTAGGATTTTACATGGAATTGGAGGATGAGGTGACCCCTCCCAAATCTTATATATTCATGTAATTACACATTCCAAGGGGTTTGAAGTTTTATCAATACAAGAAGAAATTAGTTTTGATTGTCATGCAACTATGTCAATGTTATTTCATTCCCTCTCTATGTTATTGAGGTTTTGTTTTCTTGGTTGTATTAATTTAGTAATTAAAGTGTGAAATATATATATATATATATATATATATATATATATATATATATATATATGTATGTATGTATTTATGTATGTATGTATGTATGTATGTATGTATGTATATGTAATGCCACCAAAATTATGATAAGTGACTTAATTAATTCTAGTTGTCCAAAAATTAATATTATTTCAAAAGGATGACTTTAATTAGTTATTTTAATTAAATTAAAATGGAAATAATAAAATATTAAATAAGTATCTTCTAGAAGTTAGAGTTAGTTGCAAGTTGGCTTCTTCTAAAAGATTCCTTGGAGCCTTTAAAAGAAGTTGAGGGCAAAGCATTTAAAAAAATGATTGTTGAGTAATATTTTCTCTTGAGTTTTATACTCTTTGGCTAAAATTTTGCTAGCCTTCATTCTAAGGATGAAAACCCTTAGAAATCTATGGTTTGGATGAAAACCCACTCCACCATGAGAGATGGATTCACCTAGGATCCATTATTAAGCTTATTTGCAGGTATTTCATGAAATTGGAAGCTTCAAATAGCTAGGGTTTTGCTTTCAAATTTCATTTCAATAGCTATAAATTTTATATCAGTCATATTTTGTTGGTTTTGACTCCATTTCTTCACAAGGATTAAACATTCCTTGCGTGGCTAGCAAAAGAGGACAACATTACATCATTTGGGTATCATTGTTTGAAGGTTTAGACCACATTTTAACCATCATTACATGCATATATAAGTCTAAAATAATAATCAGACCTAATCTATTTGTAATCAGCCATCAACATTCAATAAAGTTATGAAGTTCATCATCTGGGAACTTATATTTGTAGGACAACTATTCTTTGCCACAAAGCAGAGAAGCTAGGTTTGAAAATTCATGGTGATGGATATGTGCCAGTGGATAAATTGCTTAAATTGGGAGAAGTAACCTTTGTTAGAATCCCCTTGTGTTCACACACTATCACTGACATAAGGGAGGCTGTAAAGAATGATAATAAATAACATTTTAGCCTATTGGAAGAAAGTGGTCATCTCTATATACGTGTAAATCAAGGACATACTCTTAAGGTTATAGAGTTAGATGAGTTGCTAATGCCCATTTTGTCTGTAGAAGAAGTTCTAATTTGTGTGCATGGAACCTACAGAAAGAATCTAGAATCCATTTTTAAGATTGGCCTTAGTCGCATGCAGAGGCATCATGTCCACTTTGCAACTGGTTTACCACATGATGGTGATGTTATCAGTGGAATGCATCGAGATATTGGGATCTTAATATTTTTGGAGCTATTGTTAGAGCTCAAAGTAGGTAGAGAGGAATGCATGAAGATCTAGGAGAGATCATTCCCAAACTTGCATTCTATTTTTAGTAGCTTCCATTTCCATTAGCATTTCATTATTCTGTCTTGGAGACCTTGTTTGTTGATCCTTCATATTGAGCTATTTTGGAGCTTATACTATAATTCAATCTTTGGCATTTACATTCCCAAGTGTGAACATAGTTTTCATCTATGACTTAGAGCCTATTACATACTCATAAATTGTTATTATGTCATTTTATTTCCTGCTAGTCTGAGTATAGTTTGTGTTTAATGTACTGCTATCATAAATAACAATAAATACTCTCTGTTGTTGATCTTTTTTGAGTTCAAATAACTTGGTATCAGACTGTTATTAATTCCTAATCAGATCCTTCTATGATATCAATCATGTTTGAATGAAGAATTTCATAGTTTGATTTCTAGCTCTGCTTATGCTTTGCAATTTGAATACCAATCTATATTTCTATGTTATTATGCTCTGAGATTGATAAAGTGGAACACCTATCAAACTGAAATAACTAAAAAATCTCAGTCTTTCTGAGAAAGGGATATTTTAGTGGTATCAGAGCCATGCATCTTGCCAGCCTATAGGGGTGAATATATTTTTATTTTTATGCATCCGAGAAGAATTGATATAACCCATAGGTATTATACATGCAGAAGAGCTCAGTATGAGCGTGAGTTTGGAATAGAATAGGAACCTATTATGGTAGAAGAATAGGGGGATGCTCAAAGAAATAAGGATGAGGAAGAGAGAGAGATGGTGAGGACTCTCATCACTACTCAACCTAGGATTGCTCAAGATTTAGACAGATTACAGGATACCTTGGAACATTTGGAGGTGGTTAGACATAGAGGTAGGTAGAGTAGATCAGTTTCAATTGTAGGTAGCCATCATAGCCATCAATCTAGTCAGCATAGCCATCAATCCCATTCTTCAGTTGGGAGCTCCCTTCATTCCTCTAGGTGGAATTGCCATCATACACCTACTACAAATAGACCAATGCTTCCTCAATTTGTACTAGGTGAACAACAAGCACTGGAGGAGCCACCAGAGGTTGGGTTTTAGGAGTCCATTTTGGTAGCCATAGCTGAGTGGATATTTCTACCCCTAGAGGTTAGGGATGTTTTCCCTCTTCCCCAGTATTGTGTGCAATGTAGAGATACAACTAGATTCAGGGGAGATCGTGGTTATAGACCACCCCAGCAGTAGAACTTTGACCTCAATAGAGTTATTGGGAAGATCACATTAGATACATATGATGGCTCAGGTGATATGAGTGCACAAGCTTAGGTGCACAAGCTGGACATATATCTATCCTTGTGGCCCATGCTTGAGTGTGAGGCTATTTAGATTGCTATGTTACATTTAGAGGGAATTGCATATGATTGGTGGCACCATGGATTGGTCACCCAAGATCACTCCTTGGTACGTTCCTATGTCAAATTCACTAAATGACTCATTAAATAGTTTGATCATAAGGACACAGAGCTCTACTAAAGATATTTGGCCCATCTTAGATAGACTGGTCATGTAGAAGCTTATATTAATGAGTTCCAGTGTATTGTGGTTATGGTACCTAATATGCCCCAGAGGTAGAGTGTGATGTTATTCATTGAGGGATTATAGGATAGACATAAGGGTCTGGTACATGCTTTCCAACCAACCACTCTTAAGGAGGCCATTGATGTGACATTGAGATTGGATACTGTTCCCACTTCTTATCAGATAGATAAGAAACCATTTAGGGACTCTCAGCCTGCATAGAAGGCTAACATGACACAAAATAAAGAAGGATCATCCTCTAGAACCCCTTGGATGAATCAGGAGATGAGGAATGAATTGAGAAGGAAAAAGTTATGCTTTTCCTGCAAAGAACCTTGGGAACCCAGACACTGCTGTATGTGTAAAGGAAAGGTTCATTTAATTGAGGTGACATTTGAGTTAGGGGATAAGGAGGTACCTGAAACTGATATTGAAGATAACATGGAGGATGTTGAGCAGGTATAGACATAGTTGGAGTTAGATACCCTTGAGCCCATGGCATCAACAAAAGTAACTATGGCTACCCTCTAGTTATCCTAACTTTCATGCCTTTCAGTTGAAAGGTACACTTAAGGGCAAGCGGGTCATGAGCTTGGTAGACACAGGTGCTATGCATAACTTTATTGACCAGAAGTTAGTGGAGAGGCATGGATTAAAGTATGAGGAGTTTGGTTGTTTTGGAGTAAAGGTGGTAGATGGTGTAGTATTGGGTTATACCAAATATATTTCATAGCTTAGTATTTAGATGGGGGATTATACTCTGACCAATGATTTTTATGTGGTTCCCTTAGAGGATTATGATGTGGTCTTGGGCATGTAGTGGTTATAGAGTATTGGGTGTTACATTATTAATCACCACTGTATATAGTTAGAGTTCCTTTCTGGGGGAAAGAAGACTATCTTGATGCAGTGTTAGATGGTGGACCTAAGGAGGTGTCATCTCACAAGATGGAGACTATTATTAGATATGATGATGTGATTTGGGATACACATTATTTGGTTAAGTCCAAAACACCCACACCTTATGATAACTAGGAATTTCATGTTGATATTCAATTAGTGATGGACCATCACAAGAGAGTATTTGGTGATATACCTTCAGGAGTACCTCAAGATAGAGGTTTCGAGCATGGTTTCACATCAGATGGGAAGAAGATTATATTGAGAGCTCTAGCAGATGGTGCTCCAAGTGTTGTGACAACAAAGAGGATGGAGGCTCATTTTATGAATGATGAGGTAAATGATTCTATATGTTGCATGACATTTTCACTCCCAATTATGAGTCATCATCCATATGGGAATTTGGAGAGCATGATAATCAGAGTACTATAGTGGCCTTTTGTGAAGACTAAGGTATGTGATGGTGAGTTTGTTAATTACATATTGAGAATTATCACACTACTATCTAGGAGAGATAAGGAGAATTCATTCACAAATATATTGTAGCATAGTGTTTCAGATAGTAGAGTTTGCAAATTTCTGAGAATGATATGGCATTTTGGAAGTTGGTGTTGGGTACCAGGTGCAAATTCCCTGAGGACAAGCAATCTCCAAGAAGAGAGGACTGTAATGTCTCCAAAATTATGATAAGTGACTTAATTAATTTAATTAATTCTAGTTGTCCAAAAATTAATATTATTTCAAAAGGATGACTTTAATTAATTATTTTAATTAAATTAAAATGGAAATAATAAAATATTAAATAAGTTTCTTCTAGAATTTAGAGTTAGTTGCAAGTTGGATTCTTCTAGAAGATTCCTTATAGCCTTCAAAAGAAGTTGAGGGTAAAGCATTTAAAAAAATGATTGTTGAGTAATATTTTCTCTTGAGTTTTATACTCTTTGGTTGCAATTTTGCTAGCCTTCATTCTGAGAATGAAAACCCTTAGAAATCTATGGTTTGGATGAAAAACCACTCCACCATGAGAGATGGATTCACCTAGGATCCATTATTAGGCTTATTTGCAGGTATTTAATGAAATTAGAAGCTTCAAACAGCTAGGGTTTTGCTTTCAAATTTCATATCAGCAGCTATAGATTTTATATTAGTCATATTTTGTTGGTTTTGACTCCATTTATTCACAAGGATTAAACATTCCTTGTGTGGCTAGCAAAAGAGGGCAACATTACATCATTTGGGTATCATTGTCTGAAGGTTTGGACCACATTTTGACCATCATTGCATGCATGTATAAGTCTAAAACAATAATCAGACCTAATCTATTTGTAATTAGCCATCAACATTCAATAAAGTTATGAAGTTCATCATTTGGGAACTTATATTTGTAGGACAACTATTCTTTGCCACAAAGTAGAGAAGCTAGGTTTGAAAATTCATGGTGATGGATATGTACCAGTGGATAAATTGCTTAAACTAGGGGAAGTAACCTTTGCTAGAATCCCCTTGTGTTCACACACTATCACTGATGTAAAAGAGGCTGTAAAGAATGATAATAAATAGTGTTTTAGCCTATTGGAAGAAAGTGGTCATCTCTATATACGTGTAAATCAAGGATATACTCTTAATGTTATAGATTCAGATGAGTTGCTAATGCCTATTTTGTCTGTAGAAGATGTTCTAGTCTACATACATGGAACATACAAAAAGTATATGGAATCCATTCTTAAGACTAGCCTTAGTCACATGTAGAGGTGTCATGTCCACTTTACAACTGGTTTGCCACATGATGGTGATGTTATCAATGGAATGCATCGAGATATTGAGATCTTAATATTTTTGGAGCTGTTGTTAGAGCTCAAAGGAGGAAGAGAGGAATGCATGAAGATCTGGGAGAGATTATTCCCAAACCTACATTATATTTCTAGTAGCTTCCATTTCCATTGCTGTTTCATTATTCTATCTTCGAGGCCTTGTTTGTTGATCCTTCATACTAAGCTATTTTGGAGCTTATACTACAATTCAGTCCTTGGCATATACATTCCCATGTGTGAACATAGTTTTCATCTGTGACTTAGAGCCTATTACATACTCATAAATTATTATTGTGTCATTTTGTTTCTGCTAGTCTAAGTATAGTTTGTGTTTAATGTACTGCTGTCATAAACAACAATAAATACTCTCTATTGTTGATCTTTTCTAAGTTCAAATAACCTAGTATCAGACTGTTATTAATTCCTGATCAAATCCTTCTGTGATATCAATCATGTTTGAAGGAAGAGTTTCATAGTTTGATTTCTAGCTCTTCTTATGCTTTGTAATTTGAATACCAATCTATATTTATATGTTATTATGCTCTGAGATTGATAAATTGGAACACCTATCAAACTAAAATAACTCAAAAATCTTAGCCTTTTTGGGAAAGGGATCTTTCTATATATATATATATATATATATATATTGAAAGATCCCTTTCCCAAAAAGTCTGAGATTTTTCAGTTATTTTAGTTTGATAGGTGTTCCACTTTGTAATTTGAATACCAATCTATATTTATATGTTATTATGCTCTGAGATTGATAAAGTGGAACACCTATCAAATTGAAATAACTAAAAAATCTCAGTGTTTTTGCAAAAGGGATCTTTCAATATATATATATATATATATATATATATATATATATATATATATATATATATATATATATAGAAAGATCACTTTCCCAAAAAGACTGAGATTTTTCAGTTATTTTAGTTTGATAGGTGTTCCACTTTGTCAATCTCAGACCATGGTTTTTATCATTTATTTATGATAATTTTAGATGTGCAAAAGATATTTAAAGTTAGTATACTTCATTTATTATAAGTAATTGGCTAAAATTGTGTTAATATTCTAAAGTGTGTAGTAGTGTTTTCTCTCTTGTATAGTCTTCTAGTTATATGAAAAAAATGACTTAGACACATCTTTGGTCTGATATATAATCTCCCAACTAAAGGTGTGCAATATCAAATCTAAAATGAGCAACCTTCAGTTTAGACCATTAATTTTCCTATACCATTTTACCCCAAACTACCTAATTATGTTTCCCTATGAGTGTGAAATAGCTAAAAATAATAAACATTATCCTTGGAAACACTTTTTCACAAAGGAAATAACCTAATAAGTGACCCATTGAGAGCACAAAACCTTATAATATACTCTATCCTTCCCTCCTTTTGAAGCTTATCTGATTGAGACCTACCCACTTTGGAATAGATACCAACCATCCATCCAACTCGCTTAGGTTTTGATTTATTTAATAGGATTTATTTCACTATAGGTAAACATAATTAACAACATGCATGATTAACCTATTATTAAAATATAATGTTTTTAAACCCATACTGAGATTTTAAAACATTAGAGGCTACCTTTTTAAATATGGGGATGTGCATAAGACCCACACCAATAGGAAATAAGATGGAACTAGAAGGAGGGAAAATTATGATACTTCTTTAGTGATATGTTTTCCTCTACATTTGAGTTTCACTAGAGACACCAAAGAGAGATACCATGTTTCAGGCCCAAACTAGTCTTTTTGTTTCCCCCTTATCAACACATTGAAGGCCTAGATCTATATCGTTCATTAAAAATATACCTACAAATATAAAACAATATATAACAATAATTATCCATCCCATAAATCATCTTATGGTCAAATAACCTTAGCTGGTTGGATATGTCCTTCCTATCCTAAAAGACATGCATAATTTACCTAGAAACCCATAGAGATATCTACCTTCTTTCTCCTTTCAGGGGGAAGAACTATAGAAGAACACATCAAATATTTCAATGTTTCTTTTAGATTAATTAATGTTACTAATGAGGATGATTCATGTAGGATTTTCCCATTTAACTTACAAGATGTTGTGTATGATTGGTACCTCAACTTCAAGTGAACTTGATTCCTTCCTAGAATGCATGCCATAACACTTTTCTTTCTCAATTTATAAAATTTACCATCCCTAGACTAGTGTATCAACACTTAACCAACATGAATATGGAGCCTAATGATCCAATTTAGAATTTCAACATGAGGTTATAGAATATGTACACTAGGCTTAGCCCAAGGTATAGACCAAATGGAACATTAGCAATAGAGATGTATATGAATGCCTTGGATCTAATCAGAATAGTGTTCCTATGAAATGTTATTATTTACACCATTGTAGATCTAATATATGATTAGCCTATCAATATTTATAGATAGTTGAAATCTCAAATACCAAGTACTCTTAGTATCAACACTACTTTTTCAACCCTGAATCCAATCTGTTGTGTTAATAAAAATGTTGCTAGTTTTAACTAGAATCAATTATTTGTATTTCTTCTTCTAATGTAAAAAATTTCTAATTAAAATTATGGATATATGAATAATTAGATATAAATGAGTAGTCATCAATAGAACTAGCATTCAATTCCATCTAATAGTATAGTTATATAAGGAGCTAATTCTAACAAAGCATAACTAGATTCCATACAAAGAATGGTCCAAAAATTGAGCAATGACTTCTTGAAGATGGGTAATACTACTATCTAGAATAATAACCAAAATTTTGGGTTTCAAATATATAACAAAACCTTCAACTAGTCTATGAACAATGTAAAGAAATAGGCCAACAAGTCACCAAAAATCAACATAGTAGAAATGACTCTACCTAATTAGTATAGATTCCATAATACATCACAACATGGTGAACCTAAATGTGTGGAAATTTCTGTAGTATTTGAGAACATACAAAAGGAGATGGTGAGGAAATACTTGATGAATAATCCAATAGAGTTCCACCTAGAAGCTATTTCTTCAAACACTACAATGGCATTTGAAAAGCATGAGACTTTTTTTCTAGGTGAAGATGATAATGATGGAGAGGATAAATATGGTGAAATACACTCTTAATATTAGCATAAAAATCACAATTACAATATTAGGAACAAGCAACCCTTCACAACATCTACTCCTTTTAAAACACCACTATTACACTAAATCTAAGGGGTGACAAAAATACACCTCCCCCAAAAGGGAATGAATAGATTTAGAATAAATAAGAGAAAATAAAATAAGGGTATACCATTTTCTAAGACATGAATAATATTAAAGCCAACATAACTCTTCATGAATTGGCTTAGATTATTAAACAAAAAGAAATCCTATAGAGGTCTTATTGACTACTTTATGCCCTTAGGCATAAAAAGGAGTCAACCCATGCATGAGAACCCAAAAACATCACTTTTGGTCACCCTTATTATGATTCTTAAGTGTTAATTCAATCCAAAGTAAGATCATTAGTCATCATATAAGGCAATGGATTCAAGTGTTTGAACATGTCAAGGAATACCATAATAGTTGTCTTGTCACTATGTTTGAGCTTGTATTAGGTGTTACCTTTGTGTTAAGTCATGTATTATGATCTATAATAGGCCTTATGGTGGTCTCAATGGTCCATTTTTACCCATGATGAAGATAACCCAATGTTTTTAGTTGATTACCCTATAATAAGTCCATCTATTATGATGAAGTATGGCTTAATATTAAGCATTAAGGATGTTATAAATATATATGGTAACCTAATTTAGGTATTTGTAATGACCTAAGGTCTTTTAATATGTATTAAAGTGATATCCATTTGAATTATTTAGTTAAAGTCATATGTATTTCTTTAAAATAGGTGTTTGACCTTAGGTTATGTTTGTTTGACCTCAAACTACCACTAAGACCACTGTTTCCACCTTTAAGTACCTCCATGATCACCATATTTCCATGATCAAATGGTTTCATGTGTAAAGGGTGTATTTTCACAAGTCAAAGACCTTTATTTACCATTAAATGGGCCCCACACATGTGAAAATGTGCCCCTTCAGCTCCCCAAACCATACCATGTGTTTTGAAATTTTTTTTGACCTCTATTTTCCTCCCTCCTACTGACCAGTGATGATTCATGGTTTGAAAACATGAGAAAATATAGGAATATAATGTTTTACAAGATTTATTAGACAAGTATGGATTCATATGATATGGATTTGGTTATATGGAGTCATGGATATGCAAAGGGAGATCAAAAAGGCATTTTTGATGGAATATAGGTGTTTCATAGCTAAAAGAGCCAAAAATTGGTCCATTTCCTCCACTTAGGTTTTTGGTAACCATGGATAACACTTCAAGTTTGTTCTCCATTTGTACATGAGAGAGAAGGTGAGGATCCAAGAACTTGGAAAAATGAAAGGGGTATAATGGCCTTCAAATCTTGGGTATTGGTTTTGATATTAATATTTTGTGCTTTATGAAAAATCATTAATAAGTTAAGTAATTTGGGTTGCATTCCTCATCTGCACAAGGCCAAAAAAAGTGAATAGTTTTAATGAATTATTAGTTGATTTGATGAAACTAGTGGTTTTTCATAGATTCTCCAATCATTCAAGGTTTTACCATGTCATCCTCCACCCATATTTCACACATGTGAGTGTATGGGAGCAAGAAACATCTAAGATACCACTATCTATAAATTGGAAGTAGGGTTTCATTGATAAAAAAGGATATGCTATGCATATGTTTGAGAATGAATAGTGTTTTAAGGTTTAATGAGGGTGTATTAAAGTTTTTAAGATATTATGAATTAAATTTTAATGGCTAGATATACCTAAAACTCTCTCAAAATGATGCTTTAAATGAGTGTGATTGGTAGTTAATCTCTAGTATAGACATGGATTAATTATTGCATAATAATGGCTTAGAGGTCATTAGAAAATAGTTGAATGATGAGTGTTGTATTCATGTTAAAAGTAATTCATTTAATATTTTCCAACCTAATTATATCTATAATAGTTAATAAACCATAAAATATATCTCTAAGACCTCCACATATCTTATTAGTAAAAGTTAAGGTTGTTAGCAAAAGTTGAGGTATTTAGAGAGTCCTAGGTTTCCATTTTTCACTCCATACACCTGCTTGATGAACTCTAAGTGTTTTATTATATTTAATATGTGATTAGATATTCCTAAGGTTGCCTTAAGTATGATTCAATATTATTTATTAATATCTCAAGTAATCTCTATCATCTGATGGTCTCATCACTATCAATCTACCTCATAATGAACCTTGAGTTCCAAGATATAACTCCATAAAGCCTTCTAATTACCATTTATAATTTTTACCCATTATACCCATTAATATGAGTTTAGATCAAGGAAAAATATTTAAAAAAAATTATAATACATTAATACTATATGAAAAGGGCATATTCAAGTATGAGTATTGTTGATAAACATGATGGTGACCTATAGTAACCTAACTCAACCCAGCCTTCAAAGGGTTTATGGTTATACTATATAGCTAAGTCTTAAGACGAATAAAATGGGTCATATATTTAAGAGATATTTATGTTAAATGGGTGGATTTTAACACAAGGAAGGTGAATTGGGTCTCAAGTATAACCATGGAATCACTCTCTTAACTCAGGAACCTGCTTAATAGACCTCATGGCAGCTAGCATACATAAATATTTATCTACAAGATTTTTAGTAGTTTATCTACCACATTTAATTTGAGACATATTATTCCATGTATGGAATAAATCAAACTAATATGGTGTTTATAGCATGAAGATAATAATGCCAAAGATAAGAGGTCTGAATAGATGACTAAGTAGAATGGCTCATACATATACAATGAGTTACACTTACATAGTGAGTCTAAGAGTGCATGAATGGAGTAAGTGGAAATGTAAAGAGAATGTAAAATGTAAATTTTAAGGTAATGAGAAAATAGTATGGTGATACCAGTTTAGAGTGATTCCCTAGTCTAGGTTGTACACCTAAGACACATATGTTTTCATGTAAGATTATGTAAATGAGCCACATTAATAGAGTTATGGAGGATAAACCTCAAGGCTATATCAAAAAATTGTAATATGTTATCTGATCCCTAACTTCATCACTATAAATGGATGTGGAATATTTTTTGGGTCATCAAAACTAACTATTTTACTAGATAATGATTCTTAATGGGAGATTTAGAGAGAGAAGGCTTGATATGATGGCCTAGGAAGATAAGGACAAATGTAAAAGGTGGAGAATAGACTAAGGAGGATGCTATGACAACATTAAAAATAAAAATTCACCTATAGGTGAGTCAATATTCCAAAACTATGTCTAATCTATAAGGCCTAAGGCCTTTGATAGGTTTGAAGGTCCCACCTCTACCTCAGTAGTAGATCCAAAACTCAAAAATATATTTAAAATCCATAAGAGGGTGTGTGATATTTATATGGGCCTTCAATAAGGTATTTGAATTAGGGGGATGCATAGGGATAGTCCATTTTGGTTTTATCCCCCTCTTGAGCTCTATTATCCTAAGCAATCATGTTGAATTATTAATTTCAACACTCATATCTTTAATCATAGAATGAATTAGACCCAATTCTCTTAGGGGGAGTTGGGAACCCAAATGGAATCAAGATCCATGAAAGAGAGAGTGGGATTTAGGGGCCCAAATCTATGAGCAAACCTTAACACTTTAAGCTACATAAACTACCTAGAAAGGATCTCAAAGAACACTATATTTTATTCATATCTCATTGTACAGTTTGCATGGGACCTAGAACTATTAAGGATATTTGAAGAGGTCTATGGGGTAAATGTCCATGGAAAGAAGTTTTGGTTCAATGGTCCATACTCTATGAACCATTGATAATATAATATACATCAAAAAACCTCCTTAAACCCTAGTTCATACCCGATGCATAAATCACACCTCCAAATGTATCCAAATGAGGTAATTAGGATATGAAATAGTCCTAATGGTAGTCCCAAGTCCTCTAAGAACCCAAATGCTCTACTAGTTAGCATGTGCAAGGTATGTACTATATATATCAAGACTAAAAGAGTTACACTAAGCTTTTATTCATGAAGACGAAAAGGATATGCATACACCATAAGTTTTTAAGGAAGTAGAGGGAGCCTAATGTTTCAAACAATTACACATTAGCCACCTACAAGGGCCTCCATGATTGATAAGTAGTTGTAGATAGGCCTAGGTACTTAAATGAAAGACTATGTACACATGAAGGGGTGAATTTCATGGTAGGAAAGGTATCTATGTTCTTCAAAACTCTAGCTTAGGGTCAAAACTAAGAAACCCTACATTCAATCATATTGATCTAGTACATTCCTTAAGGCAATGCCACTTGCAGTCTAGAATAGAGGATAAAATAGGATTAGATGACATCTCAAACCACCATGGATATGTTTAGCATGTTTCTGTAGGTGTGTGAGCCATTTTGGACTATAGGGGAGAGGTCACAGTTGGTCACTTTGGCTTAAAAGTGCCTTAAGATTGCTCCAAAAATAGATTCCTCACCCAAGGGGAAAATTGGCAAGATCATAACTATAAAAAATAGTTGCATGGGGAGATGATCACTTTGGGAGAGTTGAGGGGCCTTATCTAATAGAGATCAATGGTATTTCATCATAGGTTAAGGTCTTAACATTTATGAACCATTGCTAAGAGTCTAAAACCCCCTTAAACATCCCTAAAACCATAATAAGGACCCAATTGGGAAGGAATTGGATAAAATTCATCCAAATTCATTAGTATGGATTAATAAATATGTGGATCCTATATTAAAATCTCATGGGATCCCATCCATAGTACTAGTTTGTACAAACTATTGTATAGACCCCATAACAACTATAATTTTACAAGGTTTTAAGTAGAAAATGAGGTGTAGGACTTGGTCAAGGGTTGAAAATAATTGGAGGAGGTACTATGAGACATTTTTGAACTTATAAAATCATTAAATATTAATAATTTTTCCTAAAAGTGTTCATATAGGTCTATGCCAAATAGGTAGTCTAGTTGTGCTAAAGAGAGGTGATCTAGTCATCTAAGTAGAGTAGAATTTTAGGAATGAGATGTTTTGGAAGCATAGATCATAGTGTAGTGTGATTTTTTAGATTTTAATAATAATTAATTGGTCAACTTGAAGGTCTCATTTAGTCCTCATAGCCATCCAAATAGTAAACAAGTCAAGAGACTAGGCTACTTGTATAATAGGCTCACTTATCCAATAAAATGAGGATGTTCATGGGTGTTGAAGATGGGTATGGAGTTAATTAATGATCATGAAACTCTTTTAATATTAATAATGAGGTAATCACAACCATTCCCTATCCACTATGAAGGTTGTGATAGTTTTCCAAATCATACTAACATGTAAGAAAGATGTGGCCACTAAATGCTTCATGGAGGAGGCCTAGTCAAACCATTTAAATGCTTTATAACTATCAAAAAGAGAGGGAATTAACTATTATTTGAATTCATAGGATACTCATGGGTCATCCTTGGCTATAAATAGTTTTTAATTCCCCAAAAATGTTCAAGACACTAGTTAGCCTAGGCAATACATGGAGTAGTGTGGAGGTTGATTATAACTAGCAATTAAAGGGATGGTGGACATTAATGAAATAATGATGTTCTTACCATTCAAAATTTTATATATATTTTTCATTATTCTATATATTTAATCCTTAAGGCCATTTTAATGATCCCTTGACTAGGTGTAATGAAACTTTGGCACATTGTATCTTGAGAACCTTGAGAAGCAATAAAGAAATGGATATTTACATGTTTCTTGTCTATAATTAGTGTGTTATTTTTTGTTGATTTGTATAAAGAGTGATGTTTAACCTCCTTTATATTTATTCTCATTCACCTAGCTACTAGAATGCCATCTTATGCAGGTCATGTGATGTTTTAGAGTATTGGTAGCTATGTTGAAGAGTAAGTTGGTTGTTAGTGCCTCAAGAAGACCTCTTTTCCATTACATTAAAGTTATAGGAATCCTTAATAGCCTTCACATGAAATAATAATACTTATGAGTTCATTAGGACTCATTTTTTAATCATAAACCTTTACTTGATTCATGAAGTGTCATTTGAACATTAGTTAGAGTGGATTG
Organism: Torreya grandis; assembly: GCA_037957365.1. Taxonomy (NCBI): domain Eukaryota; kingdom Viridiplantae; phylum Streptophyta; class Pinopsida; order Cupressales; family Taxaceae; genus Torreya; species Torreya grandis. Next base: position 1,708,856 of record JARHVA010000705.1, on the reverse strand, counting down.
ATGAATATTGGTGCGTCACCTCTTTAGATTAGGTTTCCCTTTGTGAATTATAGAACACTAGGTGGGACTAAAATTTAAGTGAATTTGAGCATGAAATTTTAGACTTGGATGACATTATGTAAATTAAAATATCCAAAATTTGGTCACAAGGTCTACATAAAAAATTAAGGAGACTAATTTTTTTGAGTTATCATTCGAATTTGATAGGAGAAATAGATTCCATAGGGTTAATCATAATCTCACACCCCATAACTCTCCTAATTTTTTTCAACCAAACACTTTTTCAAACCTTACACGTTTAATTGCTAGGCATAGACTTCAAGATTTTGTACCCTTCAATTAGGGAAACCCTTTAAATATGAATTAGTTTGATGACATACCTAATATTAATCTTTAAACCCTTCCCTATTTCATAGGAGAAAACTCAAGTACCCTTATATAACATACTATAACCATAAACAATTTATGATCAATTCATAATGTAACCTAAGTGAATGTGGTTATGAGGTTATTGGCTACTTTATTGAAGGGTAACACACTCCAATGGTATAGGGGCTTAACACCTACATCCATAAATATTTGGGATGAATTTGGGGAACATTTTTTTAAACAATTTGAGGGTAGGATTGGCCATCTATTTTTAGTAGAGCAACTCACCATAATTAAAAGGGCTCCCCAAGAATTTATGGAATATTTGAGTTATAGGTTTAAAAAAAACTAGGATAGGATCTCCATGTTAGTCAAGATCACCCCCAATTATGCATTCTTGTCCTACCTAAAAAGACTCAATTATGATGTGGCAACCATGATATTGTATATCGGGGGAGTACTTTACCATATGCATATGAGGTGGACATAATGGCATAAAATTATATAATTCAATCTAGTAAGCTTACCTCAAGAACCCTCATGCCTTTGTTATTAGAGATCTAACCCCATATGCCTACCATTGATACCTTATTAGAACCAATGAATCATGATTATAAAGATGTCAATCAAGTAGACAAATTGGGGAAGATAGAAGGGTTGATCAAGGCCCAAAAAAAAAGATAGTGGCCTTGAAGAGACAAAAAATTCCACCCCATAGACCTTACTAAGCACCCTACCAAGACCTTATCATCCTTACCAATACAATAGACATCCATATCATCATAATCAACAAGGTCAATGGAATATCACTTAGGAAAATCCCTATAATAGCTACAACACAAATTTTGCTATCACTTCTAGAGCATTAAGCCCAACTTAGAACAACTATGATCAAGAGGGTCAATGGCCTACTAAATGGGGGTAGTCACATGAGGTGTCATTACATTCAAATATAGATGTTTTCCAAGTTTTTTTCATGTAGTAGAACCAAACCCCTTTAACACATGATAGTCAACCTCCTACATAACACAAGGAAGGTCATCTTATGCCATATAGATATACTCCCTTCATGACTTAAGTTAAGATGCCATCAATAAGGGATAAGTATAAGTAAATCGCCATCTTAAACTACCTTTGAAAATATAGTTGTAGCCCATACAAGGGATAAAAGAAGGAAAATGGGTGATGGTTTAATAATTTAAATAGAATCCTTTCAACCATCACAAACACATCAAGGGACTACAAGTAAATATGCAAATCCTAATAAATCACCAACTCAGTAAGTTCAAGATGGGAGAGGGTAGAATAATAGAGGTCCTTTCATACCTAAATTCACACAAACTCCAAGTGGTAATACTATTTCTAATTGTAGTCCAAGGCTACCTCCTCTCACATTAGCACTATGGATTACATGAATAAGGACCATGTCACTATCCCTATGTGGGACACCTTTCTCATTCCAGGGAAAAATATTTCCTCAAAGAAGAACATTCCAAACTCCATGTCTTAGACAAGTAAGTAAGAAAGGTGGGTGTAGTCCTCACCAATTCTAATCATCATAATGAGTCTCAAGCACCCAATTTAATCAATCCCCATCCTTTCTATCTCTATGTCAGCATAGGTGATTCCATAGTACATAACTACTTGATAGATAGTGGGATTATAACTTTTATCATGCTTAAGTATATAATAGACAAATTGGGGCTAAAGTATGACCTAATGCAAAAGGGTTTCTATAGTTAGATGGGTCTCCTACCAAGACTATTGGTATTATTAAATATCTAAAAATTATCTTGGTTTATTATCCTAATTTCACTATATCTAAATATGTAGTAGTAGTTGGCCTCCCTCCCTACTTTACCTTATGCTTGTCTAGGGATTTCACTACCAAAATAGGGGGTTATCTTTCTTCTCATTGGTATTATATGGCTTTTAGGACTAGGTATGAGAAAAAGGTTACCATAATGTATTAAAATATCTCTAGTTTCCACTTAGAGCCCTACATTCCTAACTGATCAAATGTTAATTATATTATCTTAGATGAGGATGAGCACACCAATGCCCAAGATTATATTCAACCTATTAAAGGCATATCAGATTTACTCCTTGATGAATGGGAAATATACAATCATGGATATGATCTATACCAAAGTATTAGATAGGTAGGTTTGGGTGTGTATTGTATGCATGAAGAATGGGGTATCATACCAAGTCTTAATAACCCAAGACAAGATCATGGAGTATGGAATTTATCCATTGATAGATCTATATCCAAGAATAGAAGTTTGGTAGGTATCATGATTGTCTCCCCTTCCAAGAAAAAGTAATTTTATACCCTAAGGTTTCAATTCAGTTCCAATTCCAATAAAATAGATTATGAATCCCTCATCCATGGGATGTAATTGGAAAGAAAGAGAAGCATCAAGATCTTACAAGTCATAGGATAAAGTGAGTTAGTGGTGCATTAGGTGAGATGTCAAAGTGTAGTCAATAATACACTCTTGAAGGCATATAAGCATAGGTTTTGGGACCTCCTAGAAGAATTTTAGGCCTTTAAAATTAATTCCATTTTAAGGGATGCCAATCAATATATAGATTGGTTAGCAACCATCATAGCATAGTATGAGATACCAAGTGGGGTCAAAGACATAAAATATTAGTCTCAAATCAAGGTGTTATGTAGGCATTCAATCCTTGATAATGATTTGAGATGATATGTGTTTGAAAATTATAATCATATTGCATGTTTCTTATAGTAGGAGGCATAATTTTACTCAAAGAACCAAGGGAGATTTAAACATAAGTATGGGGACCAGATTCTCTAATTGAGGACAAAAGAACTACATAAGTGTTTGTTGACATTAGAAATCATATTCAATCAAGATAATCAACTAAGGAAAGATAAGGTAAACATATACACCAAAGAGGAACACTATTAGAAACTCATCATCTTCAAAGATATGCTATTCAAACTAGCAAAAGTGAACACCAAGGAGGAAAAGGAAGCCTTCATAGCATTATGCCAAGAATTTGAATATATTTTTTCTTGGGATTAACATGATTTTAATTGTTTTGACCCTAGTTTAGCTTAGCATACCATAGAGTTTGATGAAAGTTCTAATCTTGTAAGACAAAATAAAAGATAGATCAACCCAAATATTTAGATCCTTATGAAGAATGATTTGACAAAGCTAATTGAATCCAACATCATATTTCTTATAAAACATTATTCATGGGTTTAAAATATTATTCCTATGATAAATAAGAATGGGGAGTTAAGGTTGTGTGTAGACTGTAGATATCTCAACAAGTTTTCACTAAGAGATCACTACCATCTACCATATATGGATAAGATCCTTCAAAGAGTTGTAGGTTCACAAATGTTTTACATACTGGATGGATACTTAGGGTACAATTAGGTATTGGTGAGGGAGGAGGATAAACATAATACTACCTTCACAACCAAGTGGGACACTTATGCTTACAAAAAGATTCCCCTTGGACTCTCCAATGTAGGGAATACCTTCCAAAAGGAAATGTATGTATCCTTCCAAAGGCTCATAAATGAGATTCTACTCATTTACCTTGATGACATCACTATATTATCCAAGGACCCCAAGGATCACTTTACAATATAGGTTTATAGAATTGGATAGTTTCTTGGGCAAAATAAACTTCGTCAAAATGTTCATATCTAGATTTTTAGAGCTACTAAGGACTCTAACTCACATAATCAAGAAACATAAAGAGTTATCATGGAATAAGGAATGTAAAATAAGATTTTTTGCCATTAATCAATCAATTTACCAATCTCCCACCTTCCCCAACCCTAATTTTTCAAATGACTTCTTCATGTATGCCTTCTTTATAAGTGATACTAATTTTTCCATGCTTATGTAATAAAATAGTGAAGGCCTTAAGCATCCCATAGCCTTATTTATCCAAGTATTGGAAGGATATGAAGAGAGGTACACTTTTTTTGAAAAACATATACTTGAAGTTATTAGAGGTCTTAATAAGTTTAGACACATGGGGTCTAACAACAAAATGGTGTTTCATCCTAGTATCAAAGATTTTATCCTTAATAGAGACTTGAGTGAAAAGAGGGATGTTGGGTGAATAAAGTCATGAAGTATGATATAAAGGTGAATATTACCAAGCTATTTAGGGGTAGTGGACTATTTTAATCCTTTTTAATAGATGTGAATGAAGATAAGGAAGTGGTTTTGGAAATCCAATATGTTTAATAAGTAGCTACAATTACATCTTGTTCTAGCTAGACCTAAGACATCGTGAAATTACTCTAAATGAGAGAATGACCAATAGGATTAAATAGAAAAATAAATAGGTACTTTAGACTAAAATCCATCCATTATATCTTGTTTTTTGGTGTAATCTTAAAAAAGGACCTTGATGGCATGCTTTTAAGGTGTGTATAAATAGTCAAATTGACAAGCTCTTAGGATAGTTTCATGATGGCCCTATATGAGGGAAATATGTATCCAAGACCACAAAAATAAGGATCATAAGAGTAGGATATTTTTTTCCAAGTTTATTTAGGGACTCACATGTTGAGGTCAATAGGTGATGCAAATGTGCTATGTTCATAGGCAAGTAAAGACTAGTTGCCTTACCTTTAAAACCTATTTAACTGGAGCACCCCTTCATGGAGTGGGGCCTAGATTTTATAGGAATTATTCATACCCCATATATTGTAGGACATAAGTGGGTTTTGAATATTACTAATTACTTTACTAGCTGGGTGGAGGAGTCTATGCTCAAGTAGGTAAATGAGAACTCAGTTTTTGAGTTATATGATAGTCTAGTTACCAAATTTAGGGTCCCCTCCACCATCATATTAGATAATGAATTAGCCTTTAGTAGATGAGTGAATGGGGTTTTATCCATAGTATCTACCTCATTTATTCATCTAATTACTATCCATAGGGTAATGGACTAGAATAGTCCACCAACAAGAATCTGATTAGGATCATAAAAATAACAATGGAGGATCACCAAAGGGAGTGACATACCAAGCTAAAAATTGCCTTATGGGAAGATAGGTTTAATTATAAGAGGTCTAATATGCACTCACCATATATTATTATCTATGGAAAATAAATAAGACTTCCCATATCAATTAAGCTTCCAACCTTGGAACTTACACACCAACTTGAACTCATGGAGATGATGCAGTGGAGGTGAGGATGATTGAATTGAGGGAGATACAAGAGATAAGGTATGATACCAGGCATGAAATTTAATATAATCAAGATAATTTTAAGAGATCATTTGATAATAAAGCCTCTTTAAATACCTTTTAACAAGGTGACATTGTACTTAAATGAGATGAAGACCATGCCAATCTAGGTAAGCATTAAAAATTTGATAGTCTTTAGAATGGGCCATATGTCATTACAAGTTGAAAAGAGAACAATAACTTCCAATTATCCAAAATAAGTGGTTAGTAACTCCCTATCCATTTCAATGGGGTGTTTGTGAAGTATTATTACTAGGAATCATAAAATCATCTTGTACATAGTAATTAGTTTCTTTCCTCTAAGTGTTGTAGCACATGATTTACTAGTTGCTTGTTTGTTCTTGTTGATTTATAATATATGTAATTATTTTTTTCTTTTATATTTCTATGTATTTTGTTTAGTTTATTTAATTCCTTGATGTTTTCAAGTTATTAGTCATGAAGTGATAATGTAGTCAAATAATCTTCACCTAGGCATGAGTGATAGACAAAGATACTTTGGGTCATCTTAACTAGTAGGAGGGTCAAGCCTTTATATTCACCAAAAATATTGATTAATTTATAGCCTTATGAATAGAAAAAATTTAAACCATGAATGAAAACCCAAAAAATACTTCTAGTCACCCTTATTATACATTTTGAGGCATTCTAAAGGGAGATCACTGGTCATCATATTAGGCAACATATTCAAGTGTTTGAACATGTCAATGAATATCATAATAGTTATCTTATCACTATGTCTAAGATTATGTTAGGTGTTCCATTTATGTTTATTCATGTATGATAATCTATAATAGGCCTTATGGTGGTTTTAATGGTCCATTTTTTCTCATGATGGAGATAACCCAATGTTTGGAATTAAGGACCTTGTCATGAATCCATATAGTATGATGAAGTATGGCTTGATAATAAGCATTAAGGATGTTATAAAGATATATGGTAACCTAATTTATGTCTTTGGAATTTAATAAGGTCTTTTAATAGGTATTAAAGTGATCTTTATTTGAATCCTTTAATTAAAGTCATATATATTGCTTTAAATGGGATGTTTAACCATAAGTGATGCTCGTTTACCTTAAAATGGTAATAAGACCACCATTTACACCTTTAATTACCTCCATGATAACCATATTACCATGATAAAATGGTTTTATGTGTAAAGGGTGTCTTCTCACAAGTCAATGACTGTTATTTGCCACTAAATGGGATCCACATGTGTGAAAATGTGTCCCTTTAGCTTCCCAAACTATACCGTGTGTTTTTAATTATTGTTTGACCTATATTTTGTCTCCTAATTCATACCAATGATAATTTATGGTTTCAAAAAATGAGAAAATTCAGGAATCTAATGTTTTTGAATTTTTTTTAGATAAGTACAAATCCATATTATATGAATTTGGTTAGATGGAGTGAGGGATATGCAAAGGGAGCTCAACATAGGAATAATATGAAAAAATACATGTTTTTTAGAGCCAAAATAGAAAAAAATTGGTCTATTTCCTTGATTGATATCTTTGGCATCCATGGATAACACTTTAGGTTTGTGCTTAATCCATACAAGAGAGAGAAGGTGAGGGTCGAAGCTCTTAACCAAAATAAGGTGGTCTAATATAATTCTAATATTTGGAATTGGTTTCAATATTAATACTCTATGATTTATGAAAAAAATTAATAAGTTAAGTAATTTGGGTTACTCTCCTCATCTACACAGGGCCAAACAAGGGAATGGTTTTAATGCATTATTATTTGGTTTGATGAAACTAGTAGTTGTTCATGTCTTATCTAGTCCTTAAAGGTCCTACCATGGAATCATCTACCACAAGTTCACATGTGTGAGCTTATTTGAAAAACAAACATCTAATCTAATGTTATTTATATATTTCAAGTAGGGTTTTATTGATAAAAAAGGATATTTATTACACATGTCTGAGAATGAATAGTGTTTTGAGGATTAATGAGAATCTCTTAAAATTGTTCATATATTATTAGTTAAATTTGATTTATCATATGGACCTAAAATGAGTATAATTGGTAGTTAATCTCTATTACAATCATGGATCGAGTGTTCTATAATAATGGCTTAGAGGTCATTAGAACATAGTGGAATGAGGAGTGTTATATTTATGTTGAAAATTCCTACCTTTAGTAAGTTCAAAAATAATTATAACTTTCATAGTCAAGAAACCATCACCTATGTCTCCAATACCTCCACATACCTGATTAATAGAAGTTAAGGTTATTTTGTAGAAGTTGAGGTATTCAAAGAGTCATTGCTTTCCGTTTCTCACTCCATATGCCTAATTGATGAACTATAATTATTTTTTCCTATTGAGTATGTGAGTAGATATTCCTAGGGTCTTTATAGGTCACCTTAAGTATGGGTTAAAAGTTCATTATAATCACTCAAGGAACCTCTATCATCTGATGGTCTCATGATTATTAACCTAACTTATAATGAGCCCTGAGTTCCAAGATAAAACTCCATAAAGCCTTTTGACTATAATTTACACATTTGAACCATTATACCCATGATTAATGGTTTAAATCAAATAAAATATTGTATAAAACCATGATAATACATTAAGACTATATGAAAAGGGAATATTGAGATATAAGTATTGTTAACAAGCATGATGGCTACCTACAAAAACCCAAATCAGCCTAGCCTTCAAAGGGTTAAAAGTTATCATATGTAAATGAGTCTAAAAATGCATAAAAGGGGTTATATATTGTAGAGATATTTATATTAAAGGGGTGGATTTGAACACAATTAAGGCCATTTGGGTCTCAAGTATAACCATGAAAGCACTCTCTTAACTCAAGAACCTAGTCAAGTGATCTCTTGGTAGCTAACATGCATAAACCACTATCTAAAATAATATTGTCAGTCTATCCACAACCTTTAATATTAGACCTAGTATTTCATGGAAGGGATAACTCAAACTAAGATGGTGTTTAGAGTATGGATATAATAATTCTAAAGATAAGAGGTCTAAACATATGACTAAATAAAATCACTCAGACATATACAATGGGTTTAGCTTACTTAATTAGTCTAAGAGTGCATGAGTAAAATAAATGGAAATGACAAGATAAAGTAAAAATGGAATTTTAAGGTGTTGAGAACATATTTATCCATTAATTATTCATATTATGGTGATACTAGTTTAGAGTGACTACCTGGTATGGATTGTACACCCAAGACACATAACTTTTAATGCAAGACTGTGTAAATGAGCCATGCTAATATAGTTAGAGAGGAAAATGATCAAGGATATAGGAAAAAAATTAAATATTTTATTTTATACCTAAATTCATCACTATAAAGGGATGAGAGAGATATCTCAAGTCATCACCACTAATAGTTATGAGCATCTATACTAGATAGTGATGCTTAAGGCAAGCTTAAGAGAGAGAATGATTGATATGATGGACTGTATAGATAAATACAAATGCAAAAGGTAGATAATATACTAATGAAGATAATATGAAAGCATTAAAGATATAAATGAACCCACACATAGGTGGAAGTTTTAAAACCCAGTCTAAGGTATAAGGCCTAATGCTTCTATTGGCTCTCAAGACACCAACCTCCACCTTAGTAGCAGATACAAAAAACCAAAATAGATTCAAAAGCCATGGTAACATGTGTGATGTTTATATGGGCCCTAATTTATGTGTTTGAAGAATGGGGATGAAAATAAATAGTCTATTTGGTTTTAGCACCCTCTTCAGCTCTACAATCCTAAACAACCATGTCAAGTTATCAATTTCTACACTCATATCTTTCATCACCAAAGGAATCAAACCTAATGCTCTTAGGGGGAGTTGGGAACCCCTATGGCCTCAAGATCAATGAAAGAGAGAGTGGTATTTAGGGACCTAATTGTATTAACAAACCTTAACACTGTAACTTGCATTAACTACTTGGTAAAGAGCTTGAAGCACACCATATTTTATTCATATCTCATCATACTTCTACATAAGACCCAATGTTATTCAAGATATTTGAAGGGGTAACTAGGGTAAATGTCCATGGCAATAAGTTTTGGTTTGGAGGTCCTTACTCTATGAACCATCACTAAGATGGTGGACCTTCAAAACCCTCCCTAAACCCTAGTTTAGACCCAATAAAGAAATTACACCTCCAAATGCATACAAATGAGGTAATTGGGCTATGAAATAGTCTTATAGGTCTTAGGTACTCTAAGTACCCAAATGATCTATGATTTAGCATGTTCATGGTATGTACTTTATGGATTAGACCTAAAATATCTACTCTAAGCCAATATTCATGAATCTCAAAAGTATTTTCATACCCTATATATTTATAAAGAAGTAGAAGGACCCTAATGTCTCAAATAGTTACAAATTATTGGAATAATTATCATTGATGTCAAAGGAATTGTAATTCATATGAACAGAAATGTCAAATGGAATTATTGTTAGAAGTGAATGGAAGTTTTATCAAAAGTGAATGAAATTGTTATTGAAAGTGTTACTAGAAGTATACAAAATTATTTTTGGAAGTAAATGTAAATGTTGAAAAAAATGTTAAAAGAATTGTCGTTGGAAATTTTAACAGTCACATTTTTTGGTGAATAAGTGCCTCTTAGATGGGATGCATCATTTAAAATATATATGAGGGAGAAGAGATGTGGAAGTATTACAAGCATTTGATTTGATTGAAGATCATATAATGTGAGAGAAAGAAGAGAGGAAGAGAAGAAAATTAAATAGAATATGTCTTAAGAAAATAGGTGTGAATGAAATATTTATTCTAATGAAGAATATCATTTGAGAATTATGAAAGAGAGGAGAGTAAAAATTATATTGAAAAATTAGTGAGATAAACATGTAATAGAATCAAAGACATCATTAGATTGAAGAAGCAATCATAGACAATGGAATTGATTTACCTTGGGGTTGGTGTCTCAAAGTCTAAGGGTTGATGCCCCTATGGGTCAGTGATCACAAATTAATTGGGTTGGTGTTTGACAAAAGGGATCTATGTATCCATTGGGTGGGTGATAATAAATTAATTGAGTTGGTGCTTGGTTTGGGGATTGGTGTCTCTATTAGGTTAGTGCATACAAACATTATAAAAGAGTTATATATATAAAATATATATTTTACCATGGTTTTCTCTTGAAAAGGTTTCCATGTAGATCATATGTTTTTTTATGTTATTAATTCCTAGATATTGAATGCTTATGGTTGTCGGGGTTGATTAAGCTTAAAAGATTATCTTATGTTGATTCACTACCCCCTATTAGTATAATATTATAATTAATAATTTGTATTAGAGTAGTTATTTCATAATTATTCTAACCACCAGAAGGGAGATCTTGGGAGCACCCATGGCTAGTTGTCAAGGTGAGGATCAGTTATCTAGAAATAAAGCACCATTATTTGATTAAATGAATTATGATTTTTGGAGTATAAGGATGAGAACATATCTTATGGCTCTAGGGATTGGTATTTGGTTATTATTAGTCATAGGTTACATAGCACTAATAAATTAGTAAATAGATTAGGCTAGAAAGAAGGCATGTGAGAATAATGTGAAAGTGATGAATGCCATTGTATGTGGTTTATCAAAATCAGAGTTTGTAAAAGTAATTCATTATCTGCCAGTAAAATATATATGGGAAAAAAATCATAATATCCATGAAGGTGATGACAAGGTCAAGAAGGTGACACTTCAAATATATATAAGGTAGTTTGAAAGTCTTAAGATGAAAGTTGAATAAAATGTTGAATCCTATCTTCTCTATGTGGATGAGATATTCAACATGATCAAAGGGATAGGTGAGAAAATGGAAGACTCAATGATAGTATAGAGACTACTATGGTCACTTCTTATGAGGTATGATGCAAAAGTATTGTCTACTAAAGAAATGAAGGACTTAGACACATTGAAGATGGATGAATTATATGGAATCCTCACAACATATGAAATGAATATAGAAATAAAAAATTCATCAAACCATGAAGTAACCTTCAAAACTTCAAGGAACTTCAAAAATTCAAAACCTAAATCAAGTGATGAATACGAAGAAGAAGTTATTTTTAATGTAATCTTCCTTTATAATGTTTCAATTATGGTGAGATAGCGCATTTCAATACTAAGTGTCCTCATGTAAAATATTATAATATTGATGAAGAATAACATGCTAAGGTAGGAAATAAAATTCATATAAAAATTACTATAAGCCAAGTAAATATGAAAAAAATAAAAACTCTTATAGATATAAGAAAAGCCTTTACACCAAGGAGAGTAGCTCATAAGAAGAGAGTAATGAGAGTACTTTATATAGTGATAAAGAAGAAACTCTTTTCATGGAAATAGAAAAAAATAGTGATGAAGACCAAATGAATCTATAAGAAGAATAAAATCTTGAGGATGAAGGAGAATTGGATTTGGAAGAACTTATTTATGACTTGAATGAAATAAAGAATCTTAAGAAAAAGAATTTCAAGAAAAATTTACAGATTTATAATTATGAAGAAGGTGGAAATTTGAAAATGAACATATCTCAAAGATTCAAAGAGTTTTAAAAGATCATTACCAGTCTAAAAGCTCAACGAGAAGAGGTGAAAAGAATTGAGGAGGTAATAAGAGATCAACTGGAATCAAAAGTGGAAAATATCTCTAAGTTTGAATATGAGATTATTGATTTAAGAAGGGAATTAGAGAAGTCTATTATTAAGTTGAAAAGTGATTTAATATTTTAGAAGAGCTTCAATTTTCTATATGAGATTCTTGATCATCAAAGCTCACTATTCAACAAGTTGGGTCTTGACTATGGAGAGGAACAAAAGTTTAGCAATGAGGATGTTAAAATTGCTAAACCTATGAAGATAGAAGAGAATACTTCCTTGAATAATGAAGTTACACAAATATAAGACACAAGAAATAACCATTGGTATGATTTAAGATCATTCTTGCCAAAATAGTTTGACAGCTACTAAGGATTGTTTTATGGTTATTGCTTTAATTGTAGTATTTTTGGTCATATAAAAAATGAGTTTAAGATACGTGAGGAATGGATATGTATGGGATAGTGGAAAAAATATAAATAAGAGGAATGGGCATGAAAGAAATGAGTATAAATATAACTATGGTAGAAGTGAAGGAAATGAGAGGAATGGGCATGGTTGGAATGGATACAAAGATTCATATGGTTTCTTAGATATAACTTCATTTAATCCATTGTCAAAAGACATCGTATGTTATAATTAAAATAATTATTGACATATGGTGAGACAATGTGTAAGTAATCCTATAGATTAGAATAAGAAAGAGGTTTCCTAAACCAAACTCAAAAGATAATTCATGCAAGTTTGGAAATGGATGCAGAAGATAGACAATTAAGAGGAGTAATTTGTGCTTATGTAAAAGGCACAAGGAGCAATCGCAGGGAAGACATGATGGAGCACAAAGCATAAGGATAAATGGTAGTAAAGACCATGTTTAAGCTAGAGAGATATGATGTGCATAATGGAAATATGTTATGAAAAGGAATAATTTAAGAAGATATTACAATAAGTGGTATAAAAAAATTAAGATTACAATGAAGATAGTAGAAGAAGATAATTTTTTTCCTAGTGACTATGAGAGGAAGAATCAGCTCAAGGGGAGTAGGGTGTATAAATATTTTCCATTGATGTCAAAGGGGGAGAAAGAAAATAAAAGTGGAGTACTGTAAAAAGAGGAGAACCATGGATAACCCTTTGCCATTGATATTAAAAGGGGATAATTAAAGATAGGGGGAGCAGAGGAGGAGAACCATAGTAAGGGGGAGTTCATATACTAATTCATGGGGGATTGCCTTTAATGACAAAGGGGGAGATTATTGGAATAATTATCATTGATGTCAAAGGAATTGTAATGGATATGAATGGAAATGTGAAATAAAATTATTGCTAAAAGTGAATGGAAGTGTTTTCAGAAGTGAATGGAAGTGTTTCCATAAGTGAATAGAATTGTTGTAGAAATCGAACAAAAATGTTAATGGAATTATCAAAAAAAAATTCAACGGTCACATCCTTTGGTGAAGAGGTGCCTATTGGACGAGATGCATCTTCTAAAATCTGTACAAGGGAGAATAGATGTGGAAGTATTAAAATCATTAAATTTAATTAAAGATCATATAAGTGTGAGAGAGAAGTAAGAGAGGAAAAGCAAAAAATGATATATAATATCTCTTAAGAAAATAAGTGCGAAGGGAATATTTATTCTAATAAAGAATATCATTTGAGAATTATGAAAGAAAGGAGAGCAAAAATTATATAATAAAATTAGTGAGAGAAAAATTGTGAGAGAATCAAATCCATCATTCTATTGAAGAAGAAATAATAGATAGTGGAAATAATTTTCTTGGAGTTAGTTCTTTAGAGTCTAAGGGTTGATACTCTTATGAGTCAATACTCAAGAATTGGCTGGGTTGGTTCTTAGCGAAGTGGATAAATGTCTCCATTTGGTGGGTTCTCACAAATTGACTAATTTGGTGCTTGGTTTGGGGATTGGTGTCTCTAGTAGGTTGGTGCCTTCAAACATTGTAAAAGAGTTATATATATAAAAGTAATATTTTTCCATTGTTTTCTCTTGAAAGGGATTCCACATAAATCCTATGTTCTCTTATGTTATTAATTGCTAGATATTGAATGCTTATGTTTTTTTTGGTTGTTTGAGTTTAAAATTTTAAAATATTATCTTATACTAATTTAACCCCTAAGTACAAGCCTATGCTTAACACACATTGGCCATATACAGGGGGCTTTATGCCTTATAACTACTTGAAGACATGCTTAGGTGCCTAAATGGGAGTTAAATTATTTGATCAAGCTAATATAGATGATTTAAGGACCCTAAGGGTTTAATTTTATGTTAGGAAAGGTAGATAGATGTTTCATAACTCTAGCTTAGGTTCAAAACTCAAAAACGTATTGATCTTGCACCTTCCTCAAGGCAATGCCACTTGAAGTCTATAACAAAGGACACAAGATGATTAGATGGCTTCTCTAACCAACATGGATATGTTTATCATGTTTTTTAGGTGTGTGACCGAATTTGGTTTGTAGGGCATAGGTCATAGTTGGTCACTTTCATCTGAAAGTTCCTTAGGAATGCTAAAAAAGCACATTTCTCACCCAAGGTTCAACTTGGCAAGCTCATAACTGTATGGAATAGTTGCATGGGGAGAAGAGGAATTTGGGAGAGTTGAGGGGAATTTTTTACAAGATATAAGTTACATTGGTTTAGAGGTTAAGGTCCTAACCCTTATGAACCATTGATAAGAGTCTAAAACCCCCTTAAACCTCCCTAAAACCCTAATAAGGACCCAATTTTTACATTTTTACAAGGTTTTGTGTAGAAAATTAGCTATAAGACTTGGTCAAGGGATGTAAATCATTAGAGTAGGTAATATGAGATATGTTTCACCTTTTAAAATCATGAATCACTCATAATGTTGCCTAAAATTATCATACATGTCTGTGCCAAATAGTCAATCTAGTTATGCTAAAGGAAGGTGACTTAATCATCTAAGTAAAGTATAACTATAGGTATAAGATATTTTGGAAGCATAGATAATAGTATGGTATGATTTTTAATGATTTAATAATATTCACTTAGTCATATTTAAGGTCTCGTTTAGTCCACATATCCATGCAAATAGTGAACAATTAAAGATACTAGGTTACTTGTCTAATAGGCCCACTTAACTAATAAAATAAGGGTTTTCATGGGTGTTGAAGGTTAGCATTGAGTTAATATATGATCATGTAACTCATATAACAATAAAATTGATGTGAGCATAACTATTACCTATCTACCATGAAGGTTATGGTATTTTTCCAAATCATACTAACATGGAAGAAATAGGTTTCCACTAAATGATTAAAGGAAGAGGACTAATTAAACCATTTAAATGCTTTATAACTATCAAAAAGAGAGGTAATTAACTAGGAATTGCATGAATAGGCTCCTCATGATTCAAACTTAGCTAAAAATAGGATTTAAATCCCTAAAGATGTTCATTCAAGATAGTAGTCAGCTTAGGTAATGCATGAAAGAGTATGAAGGGTTCTTATAACTACCAATTGAAGGGATGATGGCCATTAATGACATATTCATGTTCATCCCATGAAAAATTATATCTAATTATATTTTATTCTTCTATATATTTAGGATTTAATTCCATTGTAATGATCTGTTGGTTGGGTGTAATGAAAATATGCCAAATTATATCTTCAGAACCTTGAGAATCAATAAAAAAGATTGTTTACATGTTTCTTGGCTTACATTAGTGTGTTATGGCTTGTTTATTTTCATAAAGTGTGACGTTTATCCTCATTTTTAGGTCCTTTCCTTCACCTATATACTATAACTCCATCCTATGTAGGTCATGTGATGTGTTAGAGTGTTGGTAACTATGTTGAAGAGTTAATTGGTTGTTAGTGCCTCAAACAAACCTCTTTTCCATTACCTTCAAGTCATAGGCATACTTCATAGCCTTCACATGAAATAATCATGCTTAGGAGTTCACCAAGAATCTTTTTTGAGTCATGATCATTTACTTGATTCATTAAGTGTTATTTGAATATCAATTAGAGTGGATAGATGAATATTGGTGTGTCACCTTCTTAGATTAGGTTTCTCTTTGTGAATTCCTCTATCTCTTTTCATCCCAACATCAGTATGTCTTATAAAATGAGCTAAATTTAATGTAACATGGGATATATCCCCATAACCTAGAGGTTTGGTCCTCTTATAGGCCACCTAAAGCCTTTGGACCAATCCCATGTTACCCCAAACTTGGAGAGAAATGAACCATCTTCTCCTAATGGTGCATTTTGGAGTGTTAAAAGGTCTATTATAGGGAAGGAAACTACATAAAAGACAAATGTTTCTCACACCAATGTCACATACAAACATAAACTAGAAGTACCACCTTTTTTATTGACTAGTAGGTCATTTAGAAATAAAATACATAACTATTTAGTCAATTCTGGAGCATTAGCCACAGTGATGCCAACTTTAATTTTATAAAATATGGGTTTGAATCCAAGCCCATCAAAGAAGATGGTTTCAAATATAAATAAAAAAGTGGCACTTGTACTATGGAAAATTAATAATGTATGTATCTAAGTAGCATTTAAGCCATGAATATAAATGATAATTGACATACTTGTAGTGGATATCCTAGAAGGATACAGATTCGTCCTTAGTAGGGACTAGTCCAAGACATTGAATGGGTGTGTAAAAACAAACTTATCTTATATTTGGTTACCATGGAGATGTGTTCAAAACCAAATTATAATTGATCAAAAGCCAATAATATAGCACTCTATTACTGAATACAATACAAAGAATGAATAAATAAGCTATAAGTATCTTAACCATGGGATTTATACCTTTATTACAAAGCATGAGGTGCAAGAACCAAAAGTCTAGGTATCATCCTAGTTTTGGACCCTCCATTTTAATAGTGAAATATCCAAGCAAGGATTAGGGATTGGCATTGAATTGGTGGACCCAAAAGGAAATAAATACTTGGCAACATATAGACTATATTTACATTGTACCAATAACAAAGTGGAATATGAGGCACTAATTTTGGGATCATTGTTTTCTCTCAAGAATAATGTCAAATAACTGCTAATCTATGGATATTCAAAATTGGCATTTCATCAGGTCAATAAAAAATACCAATGAAATATACCTTACCTAAAGAGGTAAAAACATACAACCTAGGATTTAATTAAGTCTTTTCAAGCCTTCAATATAGTGGTGATTCCAAAAGAATAGAATCAAGATGTAGATTCACTAGCTGATTCATCTACCAATTAGAAACCTCTATAAGAATATAAACTACAAAGATTTTCCATTAAGCTATTCCCTTGTCCATCTATTCTAGACAACATGGAAAATTTCCTAGTCTTTGATGATGACCAATAGATTATCCAATTCTTGACTAACTCGACGTAGTTTGAGTCTCAAATCATTGATGAAAAGGAGATTAATTATCTATACTAAGAGGAATTAGGGGAAGAAGGATTCATTAAATTGAAGAAAAAAGACCTCTTTTTAGGAATTATTTCCTTAGAAAGGATGTTTTATTTGGATCCTCAATAATGAAATCCAAGGCAAACAAAAGTAAATGAATCTAGGTTTAAAAGGGAGAACCTAGGAGATGAATATGACCCATGTTATGTTAACATTGGTCTTAAATTCACTTTGTAATAAAGGAAAAGGGTGAATTATTTAATCACCTAATACAATGATGTGATTACATGAACATATAAGTACTTAAAGGTGTTCATTGTGAGAGTCATCACCCATATAATCTCATTAAATTTAGAGCACAAATAATTTAGAAAAAATAAAAGGCCAGTAAACTCTATAATGGAACCTCTTATTTATAAGTAAGTGGAAAAGTTGTTAAGTGTAAAAATAGTTTTCCCTATCATACATTCTACTTGGGTGGCTAATTTAGTTTTAGTCAGGAAGAAGAGTGGGGAAATTAGAATCTATGTTGATTTTAGAAATATGAATAAGATTGCTAAGAAATAAAATTATCCATTACCTTCCCTGGATGAGGTCATCTAGATAGTGAGTGGTTTAGAAATGATGTCCTTCTTGGATGGATTTTTAGGATACAACCAGGTGATGGTAGAGTCAAAGGACAGAATGAAGGTAATATTCACCATGAAGTGGGTTACTTTAACATATAATAGGATGCAATTAAACATAATTAATTTAGGTTCCACCTTTTAGTGAGACATGAACAACAAATTTTAAAGGATTATGGGTAAATATATAATAATTAATTTAAATGAATCATATTTTTCTCAAAATCAAGGACTATTCATGTGGGTCACTTGCAATCAATCTTTGAAAGATGTAGAAGTTTTAGAATTTCAATAAACTCCAAGAATAACATATTTGTCATCATGAAAGGAAATATATTGGGTCACATCATCACCCAAGATAGAATCACAATTGACCCAATAAAAATAAAGGGATATCAAAAATTACATTCCCAAATAATAAGAAATAACTCAAATCTTTATTTGGGAAGATAAATTTGGTGAGAAAGTCTTTATTAGAATTTTTAAAATTGTTATACCTTTGAATGCAATGCTCAGTTTAGAAGCTAAAGTGGAATGGCAAAAAAGGCCTAAAAGTCTTTTCAAAACATTAAATATGAAATTTGTCAAGCCCCTATATTAATAAATCCTTAATTTATTGAAGACTTCCTATTGTATTCATTTAATTCAAAATAAACCATTATTGTCCTAATCACCTAGAAGAAATATGAAAGCAATCACCCTATTGCATTCATGAGCATAAACTTAAAAGAGGTAGAAATCAAGTATTCTATTATGGACACACAAATATTTTCCCTTTTCACACTAGTAAAGAAATTTTGACAGTACATCTTAAATAACAAGACCATCACCATCATAATGTATCTTTTTGTCAAGCTCACATTGGGGAAAAATAAATTGGGATAATTCATAGATAAATGGATGTATAAATTACATGAGTTTGACATAGAAATCAATCCTTCCAAGATTTTTATAGGTCAAGGCATCATTCAGCTCATTACTAAGCCTTACCCATGCATCATTACTGAAGAGGTTTTTAAAAACCAAGTATCTAAAAGAGATTGGTAGACTAACATTATTCAATACTAACTCATAGGTACTTGTTCCCCAAATTTCAAAAGAGAATAAAGGAGAGATTTGAGAATCAAAATAGATAATTACATGATCACAAAAGGGATCATCTATAGAAGGAATTATGAATGAATCTACTTAAGATGAATATCATGATAATATGCATGAGAAATAATATAAAATTTACACCAGAAGATAGGC
Organism: Torreya grandis; assembly: GCA_037957365.1. Taxonomy (NCBI): domain Eukaryota; kingdom Viridiplantae; phylum Streptophyta; class Pinopsida; order Cupressales; family Taxaceae; genus Torreya; species Torreya grandis. The sequence continues at coordinate 1,689,337 of JARHVA010000705.1, read as the reverse complement.
AGTGGTCATCCCTCCAAAAATACTATGGACCATAAAATCTTTGCAATGGGTTATTACTAGCCAATAGTCTTCAAATATGTACATGTTCACATTAATTCATTCCATGAATTCTAAGTTATGGCAAAAATAATAGTACATGCATAAATGCCTTTATAGATTATTAAGACCATTTTCTCAATGGAACATGGGTTTCATTGGCATAATTAATACCAATTCTTTAGCTAACCATAAATTCATATTCATTGCCATAAAATATTACACATGATGGTCCAAGGCTATAGTTACAAATAATTTGAGAGCACAAGATGTAATCAAATTTATAGAGGAAAATATCATAATTGGATTCGGCACCACCATTTATCTAGTTTGTGATAATGGGCCAAGATTCTCTAATTATCTAAATTCACTTAATCAGCCCATGATAATTAAATCACCATTAGGTCATCATCCAACCATTACCAAAAAGTAAATGGAGTGGTTGAATCAATAAATAAAAACCTAATTGATTCCATTAAAAATTCAACAATGAGCAAACCCAAAGATTGACATAATCTACTAAAGTATGCATTATGAGTTGATCAAATAAGATACAAGTAATGACTCAAGACCTTGCCTTAATGGTGTATGATAGATAATAAGTATTCCTAATCATGCTTAAATTACCAACATATTAATCTATGTAGGATTATATGGAACCAAGTGAGAAAGTGGAGTCTTGATTATTGGATATAATAGAAATGGAAAACTTTAGGACTAAGGTCATACACAATTTCAATAAACATCAAGACATAGTCAAAAGGTGGTTTGACAAAAGAGTAAAATTCAAAGCATTTATAATATCTAACTTAGTGATTTTATGGGAAAAATCCTATGAAAAGAAAAGACAAAATGATAAGTTTATCCCATTTAGATTGGACCTTATCATATTTAAGAGATCCTAGGTAATAATGCTTTCCATTTGAGGGTCCTCTAAGATAATTAGATGACATATCCAATCAATGGATAGTATTTGAAACATTATTTCATGGATTTACCATCTAAATATTTCCATGAGTAACAAAATATGTGGTATTAAGAGTATGATTATAATAGATTTATTGATTTTAGATTTATTTCTTTCATAGAATATACTCCTTGCTTCCTAGGAGAGCATTTCGTATTTTCGGCATTTTGTTTCATAAAATATTTTTATGCTTTCTAGGTTAGTATTTTTCTCTATCACATACCAATTTGATTTAATTCCCCTAATATTCTCAAGAAAGTGTCTAACCAATTGGACTTATTATAACATGTTCAAAATCTAAAGTATCAACCTCATGGTAAACACACAAAGAAAAGGTACACCAACTACTTTACTTGTAGGATTTTACACCCTTATATTTTAGATCATAATAATTAAATGAAATAGGAAAATTAATAATGACTAGGGTACCATTAAATTATTCAAATAATCATATAAAGTTTACTCTCATTACTACATATAAATTTCATAAAGTTTTCTCACTATCAATGCATCAACTGCACCTATAATTTGAATACTTGTTTGAGGAAATGACCATTGATATGGGTTTGAATGGAAGGGATAATATGGGGAAAAATATGTTCTTGTATATATTAAATCACTATGGTTTATACCAAATCACTATGGTTTATGATCTCCCTCTTCCAAAAATATTTTAAAAAAGAAAAATATAGCAAAATAAAGATCAATGCATCTTAAGAAGATTGATCCAAAAAACCTAAAGAAAAATCCAAATGTGATAAAAAAATATCAAATGATGAAATAAGGTCAATTCATGATGCATCATGTAATAATACATGAGGAGGAAAGATAAGGAACTCATGGTACCTCTATTAGGCATATAGATGCATATCTAGAAGTAGAGTAATGCTATAGCTTCCCCCATTTTCAAATCTATTATTTCCTAAAAATCCATAATGAAACCTAAATTTATCCCAAGTTTCTAATAAATTCCTCATAAAAAGGGTAAAAGGAAATTACTTCCTCATAGATAGATCCAAAGTAAATGAAGAGGCAATGATATTGTATGTCATTTTTGGGAGTCTCTTTTGTGAGTATAATTCAATTATTATTTTAGGGAATTGTTCATGTTTGTTATAAAGTTTCTAACTAAAGGCTATAGGTTGTAAAATACTTGAGATTATTTCCCCTATAAGTCACCATTTGTTAAATGTGACATACCCCCATTATTTTCTAGAATAGGGACCCACCATATTTCTAAAAAGGGCTAGGCCTATCATAATAAACTTATAAAGAGAAATATTTATGTGTTAAACTAACCTTTATATTATAAAATGCTATGAACATGATTTTTTATGTATACTAATATACTAATTTTGTTTGAAAGTTGTGTATGTATAGGTCTTGCCTCATTCTAGTGTTCAAAAAAGAATTGGTGAAATTGTTTGGTGAAAGTATTCAAAATTATGCTTAGTAGGGTTTGGTATTCAGATATTTTGTTTGAAAGCCTATCTTTGATATTTTTCATAACTTCACACTTATATAAACCTTGGCATGAAATTAATCCTAAGATTTTTATTCACAATTTTTGTTCGGTATAGTTGTTTAGAGTCTATATTTGTATATTAGCTTTGTCTTTTATTCTTTGGGACCTAGGTTTTCATAAATTTTACACTTTGGTTCATTTAGGTATTTAGAGGATTTTTTTATAAAAACTCTTTAGTGTAAATTACTTGGTAAAAAATTGGTCTTTAGAGAAATTGTTAATAAATTTTGTTCATAAAAGTGTTCAGAGCATTCATTCAACATTTTGGTCTTCATAAATTTTGTTTATCAAAAGTGTTTGGCTCATTTGGGTCTTCAAGAAAATTGTTTGAGGCTTAGGTCCAAATCTTTTTTGTCTTCGGCAAAAGTTTTCAAAACTTTTTTTTAGGAGATTAGTTCACATTGTAAACATTATTTTAATGCTATATCCCAACTCTTGACAACCAATATCCCTTATGGTATGGTAAACTAAATTGAAATAAGTGACTAAATAATGATTGGAAAAAGGAAATGACATGTTACTCCTACTAAGAATCAACAATTCCTATATAGCATACCCATTGAATAAAGTTGTAAAGTTAAAATTAAAAAATAAATCAAAATTATAAATGTTGGACATTAATGGTGCATGAAATGGAAATGAATGTTAGAGTTATAGCAAAGCATTGTAGATGAATGACATGCTAATTTATCACCATCCAAATTTGAACTCAATTACTTCCTTACTAACAAACCCTAGATACCATCATTTCAAGTGTATAGTTCACCCAAGAGATTTGAGATGATAACTTAAAAACTATTATGTTATTATCATAGTAAATTAGCAATGGAATCTTCATCTAATTTTTTTTGAGGAATCCTAGTCCGATCAAGATTTTCTATCAAATATTTGACTTAATATAAGGATACATTTTTTTGACCCCATAGTATTCAACAATGACTACAATAATTATTCAACATTATGGGAGGTAATTAAATAGGTTTATGCACACACCCATAAAGAAATATTGAATCTATCTCAATGATAATTAGACCTCCTCCCCTTAAAAATTCAAGGGTTTCAATTCACATTAGAAAAGTTGGAGGTCATGCCATGCATTGATCTCCTACAAGATTTGTTCTTCACTATGAAGGTGATTGGAGGAATTTTCTTACACCATTTGGAGTACAAGATAGTTATAACATACATCTCAAGGAATGCATTACAAAGGTATCTATCTCTAATTGTTACATATGCTAATTATAATTGTCATAGGGTAGTCTTTTATAGGAAAGTGAAATTAATTGAGAAAACACTAATTATCTGTATGGTTCTTAGGGAGACCATTAATTTGACGGAGAAGCACCCAGTGTTGGTGACCAAATTTAGGATGGGAATTTATATTAGGATAGCCTTCCTAAATAGGTTATATGGATATCCCAATATCTAATTCCTCTACCTTGAGTGGATTTTGATAATATATTTATTTCTAACATTATATTTGGTATTTACTCTAGGTAAAGTGATTAGTCTAACGCTATTGGAACATGTATTACACAAAGGAAAGAGGCCCCAAGGATTACCTACCTTAACAATGTTATTCTCACCATATTTTATGTTCATAATGGGCAACTCTTGATCCTTGATCCAAACACTATCAAGAATAATATATGTGATTCATATTCCTTCATGTACATACAAACATAAACCTAGAACATCATGCACATTGTAGAGGATGTCTACCCTTAGGTATGGATGCCCATCCATGATTTTGGACTGCCTAAGATTTCCAAAATAATAAAAAATACATTGTTAATTAAGGGAGATTACAATTTATACCTAGAATACACTTTTATTATGGTCATATGCCATAATGTATCACCCCTACACCTCCATAAATATGTGCCTAACAAACTAGGAAACTAAGAAATTTCCTACCAATTGTGGTGGGTAACAGATGATGATATACATAAAAGGAATATGATATAATTATACATCTCCCACTTCATGATTGGGAGAATGTGATATGTAAATATTAAACATTTCTATGAATCTAGAAGGTATAATCAATATTACTCACTGGCTACACTACCGCATAAGGACTAGGATCCACATGGCCAAGTATAAAAACATATAAAGGGCTTTAGAATTCCATACCAAAAAAAACCCTATGATAATGAATTATTATTTCTCAACTCCAAGGATGATTCCTAGGTTAAGGATCAGACACATTTAAGTGAGATGGCTTAAGATCTCTTGAAATGATTCGAGGGTGACCTTTTATCTCAATTATAGATGAAATAAATATTATCACATTAGTTAAAGGATGGGATAACTTAGATTTTTGGGTCAATAGGCCCTCTTATCCATCAAAATATCAAGGGTATCCCATACATACACCCCTTATAACATTTATAGTTATAAATAAGGAGATATGAGTGCCTAATACTTTACTTGGGAGAGCACCTGATGACCCCATTTATTTTGATTATTTATATTTAGAGGGACCTACACATACAATTGATATGTAAATACCATAGGTTGATATTATGGTTACATCAACTACCACCACACAAGATCCACCTTCCACATTTGGTAAATTAAGTGTTTTTTACAAGAGGAAGTCAAGGTCTCACCCCCTCAATAGAGTCATGCTGTTAAGGCATCATCAATAAAAAGGACCACTAAGAGAGGTAGATAGAGGTGAATATATGGATGAGGAGGATAAAATTTAAAGAGATAAGATTTTGATCCTCTAGGACACAAAGGGAAAAGCACCATTACATGAAGAAACATCAAGTAAGCAAATAATTGTTTCAATTTCCACTATTCTTATTGTGTCTTATGTTTCTTCATTTACTATTATTTTATTTTATTATATATTATTTATTCTTAGTGGTTCCTCTCCCCTTTTGGTATCAAATTTGGTGGTTGTTTCTTCTCAGTCGAGTAGCCAACCAACTTTAATTTTTCTAATGGTAGAAGATACTTCCTATACCCCTATTGTTCCTACCCCAAACTTTTCCACCTCCTACAATTGTATATTATATGTCCATTCCTATTATTTATACTATGATTCCTTCTACAACTATCCCAAATCCCCCAAACACTAATAAAAAGGCAACCAAGAAGGCTAAATGTTTCATCTACTCAGTTAGGTTTACCATTTCCTTCCCTCAGTACCTATCAATATACTACTATGATAATAGTGAAGAAGGCTAAAAATAATAATTCAATCAATACAGTTCACCCATTACCTCAATATGATGGAGTGGACAGGTTTAAAATTATTTGGTCTTCACTTCCTGATTAACTAATTAAAGAAATTTTAAAGCATTCATCAGGAAAGTTGTTGGGTGAGATGATAGTTCAAGAAACTTAACCCACATATAAAACCTAGTTAGTCCTCCCATTGTGGTAAATGGATATGTAGTGAGAGGATTCTCAAAGTCCTAATCATGTAATTACAAATTTCCCCATACTAATGTCTATATTTGAAAAATCTATAGGAAGTATACAAAGGGTAAAGAAGAGGAAACTAGAGGAAACAACCATAAGAGGGGCCATTTTAGAATAAATACAAGAGATATTTACCTTGTCCAAAATAGATAACATAAAATTGGTGTAGTCCCCATACATTGAGGTTTTCAAATCCTATTTGAAAACTCATAAGGAAGCTCTAGTTGAGATTGATGAAGGAAATGAAATGTCTATAAAGGAGATAGAGAAAGAATTAGAAAAAGGAAGGGAACAACAATTTTTTTTTACATGTTCCCATATATATAGAGACATATGTCAAAAATACATCTAGGTTGTATAATATCTTGGAGGATATTAATGTAATGTGGGCTAAGTAAGCACCTCATGTAGCTAAAACTACCAAATTGTTTAATTATTTTAAATAGGATGAAAATAATTTCAAGTTTATTATTATTTATATAAATAATAAGGCTTATGGAAACCTTAATTTGATGGAACTATTGGAGGCTACTAATGCCCTCAATTTGGCAGTCATCAGGACCTAGGAAGCTAGAGAATGGATTAGAACAATTGAACTAGTAATGCTTAAATATGTAGAACATGAAACCCTAATTTTTCATATTTTTGATGAATTAAATATATTTTAGTCATGAAATTCCATGTGTATACTCATTATCAAGGCAAATTTTTATCATTTCCTTCAATAAGATTCAACAAGATTCAAACAAAACTTACAAGGAATGATACGGGAAGAAATAGAAGCTGAGCTAAATTTTGCAATGAAAAAGGTCATGGAGGTACAAATATTCATAATTAATTTTATAAATACAAATTCTGAGGATGTAAGGCTTATTAAATAATTTAATAGGGTGCATATATCTTAATTCCTAAATATGGACATTACTAGGTACCAGCATGACATTGGTGACAACAATTTTAAATGCTAGAAGCAAAGAAGAATACTAACTCTTCAAATTCTAGTTTAGTTCAAGCTGAAAATTCAATGCCTCCAACAATAAGAAAAACCATTAAATCACCTATCTTGCCTTAGTTTAAGGCTTATTTTTATGTGGACATGAAAATAATGATAATCCTTGTACTTATAGTTTACATACACTTTATATGTGTGTGTGTAAAGATTGCTTGAACTATTCATAACCATGAATATGTTGCATTGCATTGTATAGGCTAGCTTATTTTAACATAGTTTTAGTTAACTTTGAGCATGCACACATCTAATTTTGATGTTAAAAATAGAATTAAGTCTCTAATTGCATAATGTAACTTTGAGTTTGCATGGAATTGGAGGATGAGGTGACCCCTCCCCAATTCTATATATTCATGTAATTACAGATTCCAAAAGGTTAGAAGTTTTATTGATACAAGAAGAAATAAATTTTTATTATCATGCAATGGTGTTAGTGTTCTTTCCTTCCATCTCTATGTTATTAAGGTTTTATTTTCTTGGTTGTATTAAATTAGCAATTTGAAGTGTGCAAAATCTATGGATAATTTTGGTTGTTATAATTTATTAATGCTAATCTTATATGTGCAAAATCTATTGAAAGTTATTAGTTTTCATTGATTTTAATAAATTAGTTAAAATTGTGTTAATATTTTGATGTGTGCAGGTGTGTTTTCTCTCTGGCATAGTCTTCTAAGTGTGTACCACACCTACCCTAAACACCTCTCTAATTTTAGATATAATATCCCAACTAAGGGTGTACAATAGAAACTCTAAAAGGAATAAGATTTGGCTGATACCATTAAGTTTTTTATACCATTTTACCATAGACTACCTAATTGTGTTTGCCTGTGAGTGTGAAATAATTACAAATAATAAGTATTTGTCCTAGAACACTTGTCCACAAAGGAAGCAACCTAGGAAGTGAAAACTTGAGACAACATTACCTTAATTTATACTCTAACCTTAACTCCTTTTGAATTTTATTTTTTTGAGACCTACCCAATTTAGAACATATACCACTCATCCATCTAATTCTCTTAGGTTTAGATTTCTTTATTAGGATTTATTTCACTACAAAAAAACTTAGTTATCAACTTGTGTGCTTAGCCTGCTATTCCACCATAAGGTTGTTTAAACCACATCTACAACTAATGCCCTAGAGTTGATTTTACCTCCATTGTTATCTTAAAATGTTAGGTGATAGCTCACTAAATTTGGGGATGTGTACAAGACCCATATCAACACATTAACCTATGAATGTTTAGGATTAAATATTTGTTTTATGAGAATGAATGGTTTTGATTTCTATATTATTTGATCACTTGTCACATAAAATTTAGTTATAAAAAAACCTAAATTTATATAAAATCTTTACTCAGTCAATTTTATTATTTTTTCCAAGTTTTCAAAGATTCTTATAACCCCAAATATTCTTCCACATGTCCAAATATAATTGATGCATGGTCTCATATTAAATTTATTTTGTAAAAATGACTAAATCATTTTTCAATCTTAGGGGCCTCAAGATGATGCCATATGGCACCATCCTAGGTTATTGAAACCTCAAAGGAATTAGGGAATTATATTAAAACCTTAGAACCTCAAAACATGGAACCTCAGGGGTATTAAATTATTAATAAAAATCTCAAGATTTGAACTACATTGGCAAAAGATCATGACCTTGATAAGGCACCATGTGACACCCTCTCAAAATCTTGAAAACTCAAAGAGATTAGATAATTATCCCAAGTCATGAATAACCCATGAGGCTGAGATAAATCCACATGGTGATTATTGAACACACACAAAATAAAACCTAGGATGAGTAAGAATAAGCCATCTGGCTATGATGATGACTTAGGTAGATAGTGAGATAAAGCTTAAGAATGTCGATAAGATGACAAGTGGTAAAGTGACATGTAGTAATAAAATATAATATCCTAGTGAAAGAGAAGGATTACAATTTTTATAATGATCCATGGTAGTGATGATGTTAGGAGATCCTAAGAAATAAGATTTATGTCTCATCTAGCCATGAAAATCATCAAGAGTCCCAAGAGGATTATGTGTCAGGTCTAAAAAGTGTGTTCAAAGTGTAGTTTGTTTCTCACCAATTAAAAGGCCTAAAAGTGACAAATTTTGACCCAATAAAGGATTGAACTAATCCAAGATACCTTTAAATTAGTCTAGGGGTGGCTCTCTCATTTAATCAGACCCTAAAATTAAATATAGAAGTCTATACAAGGTATGGTGGAATGTTAGTCTGAACAAAACCCCAATGATCCCACCTCTAGATCAGTGCTATCATAAGGTTCACATCTCATGTGACTCTAAAATATCATTGCACTACCCCTAGGCCCATATCTTCCATATGTTCCCACTCATTTGGGGTGACATCCCTCTTCATCCTTGTCAATAGCCTTAATAGGTGATCACATAATGTCAACTCTAGCCTCACTTGCATCCATACACACACAACTCAAGTCACATAGTTTTTAATATAATCTATCACCACATTTTTTCCCTTATCTTTAGGAGAACTAAGTTGGTTTGAGGTCCTAAATTAGGCTATGTAAGAAGCACTCAGTCAACATAGGGTCTTTTAAGGATAGCTTGGCCATATACCCACCTAACTATCTACCCTACTCTCCCATCTCTACCCTAGGTTTCACTACCACTCTCTCTCAACCCTAGGACAAAATGTTTCTCACAACTCTAGGCTTCACAACTTATATCCCTACCCATCAACCCTATGCCATCTCTTTTAAGCCCTAGATCTTCTTAGCTAGCTATCTCAACCTCTTTTTTTTAAAACACACTTTTAACCATGCCTTAGATATTTTCCCTAGGTTCTGGGAGAAATACATTATCCTAAGGCCCTAAACCTAGTTATGTAGGTAGCACTCAATTGACACAAGGTCTTTTGAGGCTAGCTCAACCATTAAGCTAGTTGACTACTTATATTAGGGATCCAAACTAACCCTTTATCTTATTTTGTTGGTTCTTCACAAGTACTGATGTTAGCTTTAATATTGACATCAGTACATTATAGGTATAAGTATTGGCTGACATTGACAGACACCTATCGATCTTGGTGATGTGTTGACTAATGTCAATGGACCCCACTGATGTCGATGACTATTTTAGCCCTAAATTTGAATGATCCATCCCCAAAACTATAATTTTAACCTAAAAAACTATGCCAAATTCCCCCTAACTTATCCTAAAATTACCCTACCCCATTTCTTACCCCTCTACTAATATTTTCTATCCCACACTTCTAAATTAGCATAAAAACTAAAAAATACCAAATCAAGTTTTAAAACAACTTGTAGAGATTCTTCCCTCATCTCTTCATCTCCTCTAGGCTAGCATAACTAGCTCTTATGGTGGCACACCTTCCATTGGGTCACCTCCTGGCTCGATTATCTCAATCATAGTTAGAGCTCTATTTTTCTCCAATCACAAGTTGCAAATGAGTTTGGTTAGCTATCACACCCCCTTTTATTAGGTTTGGTTAATCATTGACATCAACATGTTTAACTTAATCCACTAACATCGACACTTATGCCTATCAACATTGTTAATGTTTCCCTAATATACTGATGTTGACACTATTTACTATCGACATCAGTGACATCACTGACATCGACACCATTGCATTAATATTTCTAACAACCCTAACTTTTAAGACTTTACCCATACTCTAGGTCAATTTTGAGATTATGTATATCTCCTCGACCATAACCACCAACTTAAAGAGAAAATATATCTCCCCAACCATGACAACCACCCTTGAAGATCACTTAAATCTCCACGCATGATTAATTTTCTAAGAGATCATGAATATCTCCTCACTCATTGAACCTTTTTACACCAACCTTACATTACTTGTCTTGATCACTTATGCTATTTTTGTATAGTTGGATATTATACACATGCATGTATATTAGGTTTTTTAGATGGAAAAAAAGCTCATTCTATCAATTATAACCATTTTGTATTTCCTGGGGGTACTTCCTACCTCAAATACCTAGTACACATAGACCATTAGAGCTACAACTTTGATTATTTTAACCTTTTTAGCTATCATTTACAAGTTGTGCTTTGGTTATTTCTATCTGATTCCTCCTCAACCTTACCTATTATTGACTGTCAACTATATCTCATAATAGTATATGCACCAACAACAATACCACATTCTCCTTTACTTACCCAATTCACTTATTATCAAACCAATACCTGATTCTAGTTTCTCCTCTGTCATTTCAGATTTTGAGGGGCGTACCTCATCCAATTCTTGTAATATCTAATAACTTGACAATGCAAATTATAAGACAAAAAAGGAAAATGTAGTCACCAAAATTAAGTCACACATATGTGTGTAACTACTTATGTCAAAACCCCCCTTGAGCCCCATTTTAATAATAATTATTTGCATCCTTAACCCATGATTTTACCCCTCACACATTTAATTAATTTAAAATACTTAATTTAATTAAAAACCCATTATGACACCTTACCTAGCCACCATGTCTTAAGATTGATTCTCACTTGATGAGTCACCTCAAGACTTAGTCCCCTTATCCTAATTACCCAAGACTTATTCTCACCTAAAAATTAAATTCTTAATCAATGACATCCTTCATAGCCTCCTATTTTTACCATTTTATAATAGGTGCCACATTTGGCATGAGGAACAATAGACAACTAGCCAAAAATAGTAGTTTTACCTATTCTAAGGCTACCGACATTGGTCAACCCATGGCCAACATCGATGGGATCACCGATGTCAGTGATATAAGCCAAAATACAACCTGTTGTTTAGGTTAGTAAAAATCAAGAAAATTCATTCTTACTTGCATTCAAGCTCTTGACATTCAAATTTTGACATCCTTGCTTATTGTTATCTTACATAAGTCAATCATGATTAGGAACCTATCTCTTGAGTACCAGTAGCACCTACTTTTTCTCTCTATTTAGGGCATCAATTCAAACTACTTGATAGGAGCCATCAATTTGGCACTTATCATTTAATCCCCACTATATCCAAGTACATCACTTATTTTATAGGTCTTTTAAGCATTTACTTTTCTATCACTTGATAACTACTATTTATTACTTTACACATTCCTGACTAAACCCCTATGAATGAGTTACAAAAATTCTTTACTTGTTTCCCCTTGACCTAACACATGAAACCTCTAACCAGATCTATCCAAGTTATACTCTCTCTCTCTCATAACTCTCCCCAACCTCCCAACCCTAATCAAAATGATTTCTCAAACCTAAAAAATCCTTCTACAAGATCCTAGGCAATTATTTCCCCTACCAAGCTCAATAACATGACTAACATCGATCACCTTCACCCACCAACCTCGGTAGCATAACGGATATCAATCACTTCCCCACCAATGACAGTGACTGTGGATTCCCCAACCTTTCCAAAACCTACACAAACAACTTCTAAAATATAAAAAGAATATAGCACCTACACTTTGTTACTCTTTGTTACACTTAGTTTATAAATAATGGTAACATTATTTATCTTTCACTCTCTCTTTACCTCTCTTTTATTTTTTTTATTACTCTTTTGTCTCTAAAAAGTGGATTGTCATCTCTAAGGAAGTTTCACACTTCTTAGAACAAACACGTAGCTTGGCAAACCACTCATTTATCTACTAACAAAAATTTTGTGGTAGTGATTTATTACTTGCAAGTAGTCCTCCCTAACCAAAGAGGAGGGCTCATAACATCTAGATATAGCACACAAACCAATTCAATTTCATTCTAATCACTTATCCCTATCATTATTCTCTATTTTCTCTTTAGACTTGAAATAGATAAATTTTAACAAAACATTTTTGGCATGCCTAGTGGGACCCTAGGATTTTCCTTGGGTTCATTACTTGTTTTAAGCATTGATATAATTTCATTATAGTGAAAACTTCATTTCTTGCACTTTCTCATTGTCTCCTCTCTTAAAATGAAAAATTTAACATTTTATTTTCTATTTAAAAGCAATAAACTAAAATTTTCTTTCTTTTCTCTTTGCCTCTAAAAGCAATTTATCATTTTTCCTCCAAGTTAAAAAGAATTTCTTCTTTACTTCTTGTATGCACATTAGGATAGTGAGTATCATTCTCTACTCCTATTTCATCTTTGTTTTCATCAAATCTAAACATTTTAGATTTGGGTTTAAAACTTACTACATTCATTATTTTCTTACTACATATTAGCTCACCTAGTTAATTACAAGCATTATGAATGAATTCTAGTACACCTATTTTACACAACCAAATCACACTCACAAAAATAAACATCTAAACTCACTTGAGAAAAGGCCCATCAAGATTTCATCACCTGGTAGATCACCTTATGCTACCTGACTATCCTACTTAGATTTCACCACCAAGGGGAGAACCCACTCCATTCTCTAGTAGAGTATAAACTCTAGGTAGAAGGTATATTTTAGCTAAGCATCCTAGTTTGGCTCCAAGTCTATGAAGTGTAGAGAGCAAGCTCCTATAACAAGCCATGTTCTTGGTCTAACATAGATTTCCTCTTGAGCACTAAAACTAACATGAAACTAGTTCTTGAATACTTTCTAATACCTTTGATAAACAAATTCTCTTTTCACTATCTGATAAAGGCATAAGCTAACATGAGACTAAAAATTAATCTCTAAGACTTATTAGTTTCTAGCTATATGTTCTTTTTTTCTTTTCTATCACCTTCTATATTTTTTATTTGGTAAGGATGTTTTTCTATTAAATTCACAAAATCAACACTATTTATAAAACTTAATTTTTATAACCTATTATATCAAGTTTTTTGAGTGTTCTTCCTTCTCATCTAGACCTCTTACATCCACTATTTTAGCTAGTTTCAACTTCTAGGTTTCTAAAACATTGGATTTTCCATCTCCCAGGTTATCACAATGATCGACATTGGTTAATTATACGAACATCAATTAATCCCATCGACATCAATAAAATTTTACTACTGACATCAGTTAACATGATCGATGTTGACAATTGTTTAATTTTCATTTGTTCAAAATATCAAGCTAAAATAACACACTTACCTACACCTAAACTTGATTTTTCCTTATTATATCACTAATATAGAATAATAAGACTATTTATTCCTCTTTCATGGTATTGTCATGAGCTCAAGCCAAAATTATTATTGATTACACAAGCCAACAACCACTTCCACCTTTCCCTCTTGCTTCCTATTCTATCATGGAGCATACTATAGATACTAATCATACTCCTAGCCCCAACCAAATTCTCATTGTTCCTAAGGGAGATCAAGATTTTGCTAAATTTCTTGATCATAATGTGGCATCCCTTTAACATTACCTTGCTATGAGCTAAACTCATAATTCTTCAGGTGACCCAATCTATGGTATGTCAACCTCTCTAATGGAGGAAAATTTAGTTTTAGTTTCCTCCACTATTTTCCCCATGGTTACTCAAACCACCATTTTGACAAGTTACCCAACCATAAACAATGTCCAAAGTTTAGCATTGCCAACAACCCAATCCCACCTAAACCCTAGTGTGACCTCCCTACTTTCACAACCATAACTAGTTAAGTCAAGTCTTACCCTATTTTAGAATTTAGCGGTACCTATTCCATCTACCCTCACACCTATAATTAATCAAGTTATGACTCACCCTTCATATATTCTAACTATACCAATAACCCAACCTATAATAACAACATCCAAACAAAGCATAATCTCTAACCCAATGGGACAAGCCCCTTTTCTTTTTGCCCGTAAAACTATGAATCATTATCCTTATGCTACCCCAACTCAACCTCAATAAACTATGTCATATGCCCCATCTACTTCCTATCAGGTTCCTTATAACTTATGTGGTATCCCTCAGACAAATCCCCCTCCAGGCCTTATTAAGAAGTTGATGGACAAGATGTCTAATCTAGAGACATCTATTTCTAGTTCAAAGAATGTGTTATCTTATGATCAGATATGCAATGAACCCATCCAACCTTTTGTGCCTATTCACCCTTATCCAAGCCAATATGAACCCCCTAGATTTACTCATTTCTAGAGTAAAGAGGACCCACAACAACATTTGTAAGCATGTAGACATTCTTTTTATTTAATATGGCATGATGATGTGTTACTACTTCATACTTTCGCTATGTATCTTTCAAGTGCTACTTTGGATTGGTATAGATCTATACCTCAACTCTCCCTTTTCTCACTTACCCAACTTGCACAAATATTTCTAGACCATTTCTCTATTAACATGTCTAAAAAGGTTTCTATTATAGAGCTTTATTCTATTAGACAATTTGATGATGAGTCTATCATAGATTTTGTCACTCATTGGAGAGTCTTGATCAATTAACTCTCCTTTTCATTACCCCAACCTAAGATTATTGAGATCTTCTAAAGGGCATGTGCTAAGAACATCTCATCCAAACTCTAGGTACAAACTTTCCACACATTTGATGAGGCCTTTAAAATGGCATAAAAACTTAAGATTCATGCTATAAACAAAGGCAGAGTTAAGTTATGTAGTAAGAACCACAATTCCAAATCAAATGACTCCTCTCCTTCTAACTAAAAAGCTAAAGTATTTACCAATATGGCGGTCATTAAATCATATTCTTCGACAACCAAAAATTAATTGAATTCCTTGACTTCCCAAAATTTGACCAAGTAATTCCAACAATGGTATGAACAAAGAAAATGCACTCCCATTGGGGAGTCATATACATCCATTTTGGAAAAACTATTACAACAAGGTGTCATAACCATTCCTAAAATCAATCCTCCTATATAGTTTGAACCATCCCATCCTATTCTAACTTGGTACAGGGAAGATGAGTTTTGAACCTACCATCAAGTTAAAGGCCACAATTCTAATTATTGTAAGACATTTAAGAACATTGTTTAAGATATGCTTGATAGGGGCAATATTGTATTGGATAATCCTAACACACCACCTAATCAAAGTATGGATGTGTTCAAACATCTTTTTATTAACCATTCACTTAATAAAATTATTGTTCAGACCATGACTAACTTAGGTGATCATAATATCCATATGGTTAATATGGTCTTTCCTTTACCTCTAGTTTAACCTTCCCCTCAATAAAAAGCACCTATTTTATTGACTCCTCCCCTATAGTCAATGGAATTTTTTTTAACCATTCTTCCTCCCTAGGTAGAAGTTATTATTTCACCCATTCCACTCCCATGTGAGTGAGAACCTCCATTACCACTTATTTTACCACTAGAGGAGCTAGTATTTCCAGTTCTTTTTGCACCAATATTACATATTATTTTACCTATGAAAGACCATGCCTTATCTATTCCAAAACCACATGTTGAAGGGAACATCATTCCTATATTATACCCTCTTAAAGAACCTTCTTCACCTACCTCTCCTCTATAAATAGAGAGTAGTACCCCATCCACTCTACCTTTGCACCTTGAAGAGTCATTTTTATCCACTCCTACATTAGATGAGAGACCTATTGTGCCTACTCCAATTGTACCACTGTTACCCCTTCATTTACCTATACAAGATCATAATTTACCTATTCCTCATCCACATGTTGAGGGATAAATAATACATATGCTTTAACCCATTGAGGAACCATCTTTGCCTACTTCTCCTTCATCTATGAAAGACCATGACTCTTCTCCCATCTCTATCGAAGAAGACCCCATTACGACTCTTTCTTGCCTTTGGCCCAAAGTAGTAGAAATTTTTTTTCCCTCTTTCCTAAACACCTCAACCTTCTAAGGATGAAACCATAAAGCCTACATCAACTTCATCTAAACCCTTATCATTGTTGGTGAAAAGTTTAGAATTTCTTAACTCCATGAAGCTAGATCATGCATCACCTTAGGACCAATTTAAAAATTGTTATCCAACACAATGAATTTTAACCTTTACCACCAAACCTCTCACTACCCTTTACCCCAAGGTCTTTGACAAAAGTTAGATCTTCTTCACCAAAAACACTTGAAGTTCACCATCTATGTCAGAACCCTCACTCTCACAGACATCTCTCATATTAAAGTAGGTTAGACCTTTAGGCATATGCCCCAGTTCTAATTTAATTCATCCATAGGTGAAATTATATTTGAATCCTCAACCACATGTTGGAGTTTCATATCCTAAACTATAGGAAAATTTTAAGCTTCCTAGATCTCACCAATCCTCTCTTTAACCCTCAATTTTACCATCAATTTTGGGACCACACCCCTCTACTTTAGTTGGAGTTTTTCCAACCCATGAAAAACAAAAGATTAAGTTACCTCCACTATTGCCTTTTCCACCTTGTAGGCCTTTTACATCTGACACCATGATACCTAACACAAAAAAAGTGTTGGAAAAACATGTAACTCCATTGCCACCAAACAAGGCACCATGTAAAATTACTCCCATGACTCCTAAATAAAGGAAGGTGTCCACTCCTATTAGAATAAAAAGTGAGAGCCCACTTGCAAGCTCTAAAATATTTTTTATACATTAGTTATTGAAATATTACGTAATAAATCTTCCTCTCATTAAGCCTTATAGTCCTCTTAGGATAAATCTATATTGGTTTAATGATACACAAGGGTGTTTATATCATCATTCACTTGGACATGATATTGAGAGTTGTAATGCCCTCATAGAAATCACTAAACAACACTTTGGTGTCAACACTCTCTTTGATGATACTCCCATTAACCTTCCCATTATTCCACCTTTGGCATCCACAATGATTCTTATTGTTCTACCTAAATTTAGACCTAAGGATGTGGTTTTACCCCCTTTGCTACGTCCTTCACCTACATTTTAGATCAACATAATTAATGTGGCCACATGGTCATAAAAAAAAGATAAAGGTAAGGGAAAGGTCACTGATCCTCAAGATCATCCCTTCACCAAAGGCACTTCTCCTCCTAATCCTATAATTACCATCTTGGGTGTCCTGAAACCAACATCTTCAGACATTATTCAAAGCTCAATGTTGAAATAGCTTCACCAAGCTCATATAAAAATCTCTTTGTATGAGTTAATCCAAAACTCATCCCAACACCATCAATATTTGATTAATTCCTTACAAGTGATTGAGGTATAACCTGATGATCCCCAACCTCTTGTAGGCTTGGTTAGCTCACTTAATTCCATCTCCTTGATTTCTTTTAGTAATTCAAAAATTCCACTTTAACACCCTGAATATCAGGATTCTATCCTTTTTATTACTACATATATTGATCAAACTCATGTCAAGAGAGTCATGATCAATGGGGGGATAGTATTAATATTATCTCCACCCATGCCTATAAACAACTAGCTGTTCTTGACAATTACATGTCTCAAACTAACGTGGTACTCTATTCCTTTAACAATACCATAGCTACTATGGTGGGCACTATTGTCTTACATATCCGTGTAGGTCCCTATATAATTCTTGAGCTCTTCTATGTTGTAGAAAGAGAATTCTAATATAATGAAATACTTTAATGACCTTGGATACATGATATGTCATGTGTACCCGCAACTTTGCACCACTGTATCAAGTTTGAGCATTATGGTCAAGTGCATGTTATACCTGTTGACCCACCTCTATCTAAAACATGAAACATGACTTATAGTCCTAATGATATTCTCATTCCATTTAATACATCATCTTCCCCATGTGATAATTCTGAAGCTTCCACAAGCTCTACTCCCTCATTTACACAGATACTGATAACATAAATTCCTAACAAGGATCCCATGGAGGAGACTTTTCAACTATTGTCTCTCGATGAATATTATTTGTTGATGCTTGACATGTTCTATACTCTGTAAGAGTATGGAAAGCTTCACATGCATCAAAATTATGATCCCCACATTGGAATGGTCATCCCTTATAGGCCCCATAACCTTTGAGCTACTTTCACATATGGGGGAATTGATCAAGCTCCCATTGACATCAATCCATTTTCTTCACCAAAACCATTTACCTGTGAGTTCTCTTTCTTGAGCAACCCTAGATTCACTCACACCTATCCTTATAGGTGTGTCTAGAAAGGATTTGGTTTGGGTCATTATGAACAAGGTGTCCATACACTTATTGAATATCCCACTAGCCAAACCATTGAAAATGCTAAAATGAAGCATGGAGTGGGATATGATAAACCAACTAAACTCACTAAAACTTCCCATGTACTAATTATTGAAGAACCAGTCTCTCATTCTCCACCTTATTCTCCATCATCACCTACCAAATTGTAGGTATCTATACCTCCTATTTTTTTTTCAATAAATTCCATCCATTTGGGGCCTCTCACCTATAGATATGGTAAGGAAACAAGGTCCCTTCCTCTCAATCATCCTAAAATAATTGATAAAGTCTCTCCCACTATTAATACTATCCAATGTCAAGATGATGACACAATTCTCATATACATGGGTGCAGATGATTCTTATATCCAATGATCTCTCCCATTTAAAACATAAGATATGATAAATGAATCAACCATTAACATCAATCTTCCCTCTCATCATAATCCTCACATCTTCAATATTGGCCAATATTAGATTCCTTTGAGAAAGCTAATTTTGCCACATTTTTTAATAACCATAACAAATCCTTTACTTAGTCTTATAATGGCATGCCTATTATTGACCCTTATATCATAACCCATAACATTTTTACCAATCAAGATGCTAAACCTATTAAGTAGAAGCTTCGTAAGATGCATCCTCATATTGCTCTCTTTTTCAAAGAAGAGATTTAACACCTCTTTTTTGTTAACTTTATCCAACCCATCGACTACTTGCAATGGATTTTTAATATTGTTCCTATCACAAAAGTGACTGAGGGAATCCATATTTGTATCGACTATCATCACTTAAACTTCACTTATCCAAAAGATGACTTCTCATTTCCAGGTATCGAGCAACTTGTTCTAATAGATAGCCATGAGATGCTATCACTTATGGATAGATTCTTTGAATATAATCAAATCTTGGTTACTTCTAAGGATCAACATAAGATAACCTTCATTACCCCATGGGGGAATTTCTATTATCAGGTCATGCCTTTTGGCTTATATAATGTTGGTTCCACCTACCAATGGGCCATGAATTAAATCTTATATGATCTCATACACAAGATTATGGAAGATTATGTGGATGACTTACTCGGTAAGTCTAAACTTCAACAAGACCACTTGATGATTCTCAAAACCATATTTTCTCATCTCCTCCAATATAATGTTTGACTAAACCTAAAAAAATGTGTCTTTGGTGCTCTTTTTTGTAAGATCTTAGGTTTTATCATTTTTATTCATGGTATTGAGGTTGACCCTACAAAGGTTAGAGCAATACTAGAGATACCTCCACCTAGTAATATCAAATAACTCTGCAACCTATAAGACAAACTTTAGTTAATTCACTACTTCATCTCCCAACTATCATATCATTACCAATCCTTTCACCATCTCCTCAAAAAAGATGTTTCCTTCTATTGGAATACAAATTTCCAAGAAGATTTTGATTTACTCAAACAATACCTCCTTTCCCCATTGTTTCTTATTCCACCTAAGAAAAATCAGCCTTTCTACCTTTACATCTTTATAACAAACCATTATTTGGGTGCTATGATTGTACATCAAGATAACCAACATTTAGAAAAAGTAGTTTATTACATAAGCTGCACACTTATTGATTATGAAACTTAATATACCCATACTAAAACAAATTTCCTCGCATTGATCTTTTTCACCTCCAAGCTTCACCATTATCTCCTAAATCACAAAACTTATGTAGTCACCCATTCTAATCCCCTAAAATACATGCACTCCAAGCCATATCATAACCAATATGTATCTTGGTGGCTCATTCTTCTTGTTAAATTTGACTTAAAATTCACTCAACAAAAGTTTATTAAGGGGTAAACAATCACTGACCATTTAACTACCACCCCTTTGCCTAACAACCAACCTTTAAACCTCAAATTCTCTGATGAATCCATCACAATGCTCTCTACTGATGACATCTCCTATCAAATGGTGATGTTCTTCTATGGGTCTAAATGCCAATATGGTGGGGGTGCAGGAGTCATTCTTATTACTATAGATGGTGATCCTATGCCTTTATCATTTAAACTAGATTTTGAATGCACTAAAAATATGTTCAAATATGAGGCTTTGATCTTAGGACTTTAAATAGCTCTCTTCTTGGGTATTAGACCCATAACCATTTTTGGTGATTTGTAGCTAGTGGTTAACTAGGTTAATGGGTCCTACCTATGCAAAAACAAGATTTTGTAGTGATATAAACATTATGTAGATATGATCTTGGGATCATTTGACTCTTATCTCTTTAAAACTATTAATTTATCTATAAATAAGTTTGCTGACACAATGGCTTCACTTACCTCACACATACCCTCTTCATCCTCTTCCTCAAAAATCTGTCACCATGCATCACTAAACATTATCATCCTATGTATCAAAAATGTAACATCTAACCCACATGACTTATGGTACAAGAAACTCATATATTATCTTTCCTTCTCTATTACTCCTTTTTATCTCTCCAATAATGGGAAATGTACATTCATAAAACATGCCACTCATTACACTATGATAGGGGGACTTCTATTCATAAAACATGCTTCACTAGTACTGAGACTCCCTTCACTATTAAAGAAGTCCATGATGGGATTTCTGGTGGGCATTTCAATGGTCATGTAATTTCCAAGCGTATCTTTCAACTCGGATATTATTGGCCCACACTCCATCAAGACTATGCTGATTATGTTTGATGTCACATCAAGTGTCAACAACATGCTAACTTCCTTCATGTTCCAAATCATGCATTAGAAGCCACCAAAGACTTTTGGCCCTTCTCCTAATGGGGCTTGAATCTAATCAGGGAGATTAACCCTCATTCCTCCCTCTATCATCATTCTATCATTACTTCCAATGAATACTTTACCAAGTGGGTCGAAGCTATTCCTCTCATCTCCACTAAGGCTGACAAAATTGTTGACTTTATCAAACATCACATCATCTATAATTTTGGTGCCCCTCTTAAAATTATAACAGATAATGGCAAATATTTCAAAAACAAGACTATTTAAAGTCTTTGTGATACATTTAGAATCAAATTGAGCTTCTCATCACCATACTATCCACAAGCAAACAGATAGGATTAAGCTTCTAACAAAACATTGACCAAAATTCTCATGAAGGTAGCCAATGATATGGGCAAGGATTTGCACACACACACATTCCTTTTGCTTTAAGGGCTTACTACACTAGCATTTAAACCCCTATGGGTGCTGCACCTTTTTCCTTGGTATATGGGATAGAGGTTGTTTTACCTCTTGAAGTTTAGATTCCTTCTCTTCACATTTCTCTAAAAGACATACTTACTAATGATGAATTTCACCAAGAACATTTGGATTAAATAAAATTTCTTGATGAGTGTTATCTCATAGCCATCAACCACCTC
This sequence comes from Torreya grandis, assembly GCA_037957365.1. NCBI lineage: Eukaryota > Viridiplantae > Streptophyta > Pinopsida > Cupressales > Taxaceae > Torreya > Torreya grandis. The sequence goes on along the minus strand of JARHVA010000705.1, from coordinate 1,666,886 downwards.
CAAATCTATTAAGAGCATATCAAATGTGATTATAAAATAAACCTCAAAGAGTAATATTTTAATATTGTAAATCTTGTCTTAAAAGAAAATCAACATGTGACAAACATGGAAAAAAGAAAATAGGGTAAATTTGTTCCTAATTCACTTGGACCTTATATCATAACTCAAAAGTATGTCTCTGAAACTTATCACTTGTCTTCTCTTGAAGGAAGGCTAGAACCTAAGCCTTTAAATGCCTTACACCCATGATCATTATTTTCTTAACCAAGCATTGCTTCACTTTGTGTTTAACTTGAGCTTGTCCCTTGAGCACCCGTATTACATTCATCTAACTTTCTCTTCACCCTTACTCCTACTCACTTATTTAATTCATGAGGTGTTATGGTTTTTCCCTCAAAGTGGAAAACTCCTAAGCCTCTATAGTCTTGTCCATGACTAAAAAAAAAGATATGTAGACAAGTTATAATCTCTTAGGTCATGATTCTCAACATCGACTACTCCCTTAAAGGATAGCTATGCAACTTCTCTTTACTACTATCAATATACTTCTACCTTGAAGGATATCTATTTAAAATTTAAAAACAAATGCTTAGACCACTCCCTTGATGGATGGCTAGCCCAAGCTTTATTCTCCAAGAGGAATATAAATGAAAAACTTCTCATATCAATTAGCTTTATATGACATCTACACATACAAAATCCCATTGTAGGCTTCTCACATTGATCAATTTACACACACACATGTAAACAAAATAAGATTTAAGTCATGGAGTTTCCTATAGTAGATAATGGGTCACCCACAATAGGGGCACATCATTCCCACTTCAAAGGTTATGCTACCCAAATATTTTCCCTCATTTTACCCTTTTTCCCTCATACTCATTTAAGGGAATTTTAACTCAATTAACATAAGGTGAACATGATGCTTCTCTAATAAACAAAATGGTCCAAAGATGTAAATCATGAAAGAGGCTCATATTCTTGAGCTTATTTATGTTATGATTATGGTCTTTGCCAATACATGAGTTTTCTACCTCTTTATTTTCCCATCCAAATCATATGTCAATATCTCTATTGAGATGAACAATGTCATTCATAACATAATCAACCTATTAATTTTAAGCATACACCATCATAAATATGTAAAAATTCTAAGATGAAGCTACCAAACCAACTATGCATATACCATCACATATATGAGAAATGCTTGTCTAACTCAGCTAACATGATCAACATTAACAACAAAATTAACATAACATTAACATAATCATCTACATAAATATCATCATCAAAATCATAATAAATACATCTCAAAATCATAATAAGTAAACATTTAATATATATAGACTTAGAATACATGTCCATCAATACATCATCATAATATCATCTCTCTCAAAATATACATCTCACATATTTGACTCATAGGCTGGTGTACATATAAAAAATATAATTAAAAATGACAAAATCTAGTATGCAAGATCCTCAAGGATCTCCACATGGTCATGATGAGGCAGTGTCATCACCTCTCTCAACCCATCTACATTTATGTGAGTTAGAAGTTGTGGTACATGACATAGATCTCTCCTACTCCCTAAACTTAGAATACCTCTAGATCTATAGGAACTCCTTGATGGCAATCTCATAATAGGCAATCTCATCTAGGTAAATAGTATATCTAGCCAAAGATATGGTCTATGGTGGTCCCATCACACCTAATGATGGCTCGACCTGTACTAGTTCTTATGGTAGAGGAAGAAGACTAGCCTGATCTACTACTCTCAAACTATACCTCTCTACTATTAGTGCAATAACTTGACCTTGTAACACATCGAATTGGTGCTATAGTGCCTCAATCTATCCCTATAGTGCCCCCACTTAGCACTGTAATATCTCCATCTATCCCTATAAGGCTACTACTTATGCCTTTGCTATATCTCTAGCCTATACTACTGCATCTCATGCCTCTATAGCTACATCTCTCTCCCTCATCACACCTTGTAAATCAGGTGGTAGCCTCCTAACTTCAACCATGGGATGAAAACCTACCTACCAAGTTATATATGTTGATGTACATCCTAGGTCAACTATGCCTAGCCCTACTAGGAACTCCTCAAAATTAGGCTCATCTATCTTATGTGGCAAGGGTAAGGGTGCCTTTATATCATCCCTCATATATCGAGGGAAGGAAAGTGGTAAATCCTATAGTAGGCTAAACTACCTCTTAACCTATGCCATGGGTACCATCTTCATTTCATCAACTCATATCCCCATAACCCATAGTGAGCTCTACAATATAATAAGCTATTTTGCCTATCCTCTGAATATGGGGTATGTTAGGTAGGGTCTCCATAAAATATATATCAAGATCAAACCCTCAATCATGTACCTATAATAAGCAATGTCATGCACTATGCCATCCACTGAGGTTTATGCCATACCATCCCTATACCATCTAAACCTAACCTTGAAGCTAGATAAAATCATGGTAGGTAGCTAAAATGGTCAAGTAACCATGATGTGCTCATATTCCTAGTATTTCAGTAAATGGATACCACAAAAACTATACCACCATCATAGTCTTAAACCCCATATCTCTGTATATAACTACACTAAAAACACTAGTCCCCATGTGAAAAAAGTCCACTACTCAATCATCTATGCTAACACACCCATCAATGTAATCATAAATTTACCACCATCTACATCTGGTAGTGCATACACTATGATCCCTATCATCATTAGGATGCTCAGTCGATGCTTCTCTTCATTAGCCATATACAATGGCTCATAAGTGAAACTCACTAAATGATATGTCACATCACTAACATGCTCATAGTATAAGGCCACCATGTGTATATCATATTTGTCTCTCAAGAATGAGAACTCCTCACCTTAGAGTGGTAACCATAATATCTTATATTCAACCTCTTGGGTCACTATAAACTCTTTGGTCAATACATGGAAGGTGTTGGTGGTGTGATCCCACTTCTTTATTAGTGCTATCATAAGGTGCATGTCTCGTGTGAATCTATAATATCATTACATTCCCCCTAGCCCCGTAGCTTCCATTTACTCTCGGTCATCTGGGGTGACATCCCTCCTCATCTACGTTAGTAGCCTCAGTAGGTGATGCCATAATGTAAGCTCCAACCTTTCCTGCATCCATATATACACATATCAAGTCACATACTTTTTAATATATTCTATCATCACCTTTTTCCCCTTCTCTTTAGAAGAACTACATTGGTTTGAGGCCCTAAATTAGGCTATGTAGACATCACTCAATCGACATAAGTTATTTTGAGGATAGCTCGGCCATATACCCACCTAACTATCTACCCTACTCTCCCCTCTCTATCATAGGATTCATTGCCTCTCTCTCTCAATGCTAGGCCAAACTAGCTATCACAACTCTAGGCCTCATGACTTATATCCCTACCCCTCAACCCTATGCCCTCTCTTTTAAGCCCTAGGTCTTTTGAGATATCTCAACCTATTTTTTTAAAACACACTTTTAACCATGCCTTAGATCTTTTCTGTAGGCTCTGGGAGAACTACATTGGCCTGAGGCCCTTAACCAAGCTATGTAGGCATCACTTAGTTGACACGAGGTCTTTTAAGGCTAGTTCAACCAATAGGCTAGTTAACTACTTCTATTATGGATCTAAACTGACTATTTCTCCTATTTTATTGGTTCTTCACAGTGACCAATGTCAACTTGAATGCTGATATCAATGCTTTGTAGGCATAAGTGTCAATCGATGTCAATAGATACCTACTAACCTTAGTACTGTATTGGTCGACATCAGTGGACCCCACCAATGTCGATGATTGGTTTGGCCCTAGGGATAAACAACCCATCCCCAAAACTATAATTTTAACATAAAAGACTACCCCAAATTCCCCCTAACTTATCCTAAAACTACCCTACCCCATTTCCTACCCCTCTACTAACATTTTCTATCCTCCCACCTCTAAATTAGCCTAAAAACTCAAAATAACCAAATCATGTTTTAAAATAACTCACATAGACTCTTACCTCATCTCTCAATCTCTTCTAGGTTGGCATAGTTGGCTCTTGTGGTGGCACACCTCTTGTTGGGTCACTTCCTAGCTCAACCATCTCAATCATAGTCAGAGCTTTATTTTTCTCCAATCACAAGTTGTAAATGAGTTTGGTCAATTGCCAAACCCCCTTTTATTATGTTTGGTTGGTCATCAATGTCAACATGCTTGAGCTAATCCATAGACATTAACAATTATGCCTATCAACATCAATAATGTTACCCTAATATATTGACATTAGCACTATTTACTACCAACATCAGTGACATCACCAATTTTGATACCATTGCATTAATGTTTCCACCAACAATCCCAACTTTTTAAACTTTACCCATACTCTAGGGTAATTTGGAGATTACGTATATCTCCCCAACCACAACCACCAACTTGGAGAGTACATATATCTCCCCAACCATAACAACCACCCTTAGATATCAATTAAATCTCCACCCATGATGACTTTTCTTAGAGATCATGAATATATTGTCACTCATTAACCCTTTTTACACCAACATTGCATTACTTTTCTTGACCACTTATGCTATTATGTTATAGTTGGATATTATACACATGCATGTATATTAGGTGTTTTGGATGGCTACAAAGTTTGTCCTATCACTTATGACCCTTTTGTGATTCCCAGGGGTAGTTCCTACCTTAGATACCTAGCACACATAGACCATTAAAGCTAAAAATTTGATTATTTTGACCTTCTCTTCTATCATTTACAAGCTATGGTTTGATTATTTCTATTTGAGTCCTCCTCAACCTTACCTATTCTTGACTTTGTCAACTATAGCTCATAATAGTATATGTATAAGCAATAATACCACATTCTCCTCTATTTACCCAATTCACTTCTTATCAAATTGATACTTGATTTTGATTTCTCTTCCATCATTTCCCATTTTGAGGGGGGATACCTCATCCAATACTTGGAGCATATAACTTCTATTTTTATCTTGCAAATTCAGATCATACATTACAAGACAAAAGGGTTCAATATAGACACCAATATTATGTCACACACACATGCATAACTACCTTTGTCAAAACCCCCATTGAGCCTCATTTTAATAATAATAATTAGCCTCACTAACCCATGCTTTTACCCCTAACACATTTAATTAATTTAAAATAATTAATTAAGTTAATTAGAAACCCCTTATATCACCTTACTTGGCCACCTCATCGTATGAATAATTCTCACCTGGTGAGTCACCTCAAGACTTAGTCTCCTTATCCTAACTACCCAAGACCTATTATCACCTCAAAATTAAATTCCTAATCAACTACATCCTTCTTAGCCTCCTATTTTTACCATTTTGTAATGGGTGCCACATTTGGCATGAAGAATAATAAAAAACTAGCTAAAAATAGTAGTTTTACCTATTCTAAGGCCACTAACATTAGTCAAACCATGGCTGATGTTTGTGGGATCACTAACATCAGTGATATAAGATAAACTCCAACTTGATGTTTAGGTCAATAAAAATCAAGAAAATCCATTCTTACTTTCATTCAAGCTCTCGACATTTAACTTTTGACATCTTGGCTTACTATTATCTTACATAAGTCAATCACGATTAGGAACCAAGCTCTTAAGGAACAAGAACACCCACTTGTTCTCTCTATTTACAACATCAATTTGGAATACCTAATATGAGCCATCAATGTAGCACTTATCATTTAATCACCACTACAACTATGTACATCACTTGTTCTATAGGTCTTTTAAGCATTTAATTTGATATCAATTTATATCTATTATTCATTACTTTACACATCCCTAATCAAAACCATGTGAGGGAGTTAAAAATCTTCCCTACTTATTTCCCCTAGACTTGACACTCCAAAAATCTGACCAAATCTATCCAAATCATACTCTTTCTCTCTCATAAATCTCCTCAACCTCCCAACCCTAATTAAAACCATTTCCAAAACACAAAAAAGCCTTATGCAAACTCCTAGGCAATTATTGCCCCTACCAATCTCGCTAGCCTTATTGACATCGGTCACCTTCACCCACTAACCTTGATAACATAACTGATATCGATCACTTCCATAATAACGTCTGTGACTATGGATTCCCTAACCTTTCTAAAACCCACCCAAATAACTTCTAAAATACAAACTAAATATACCACCTACTCTTTGTTACTATCTACTACACTCAAGTTACAAATAATAGTAAAATTATTTCTCTTTCACTCTCTCTTTACCACTCTTTTAGTTATTTATTACTCTTTTGTCTCTAAAAAGTGGACTATAAGGAAGTTTCACACTTCCTAGAACAAGTGTGTAGCTTGGCATCCCACTCATTTATCTACTAACAAACATTTTGTGGTAGTGATTTCTTACTTGTATGTAGTCCTCCCCATCCAAATAGGAGTGCTCACGACATCTGGATATGGCACAAAAACCAATCTTGGTTCATTCTAATCACTTATCCCTATCATTCTTCTCTATTTTTTCTTTAGACTTGAAATAGACAGATTTATCAAAATAAGATCATTAGGTTAGAGTTTATAATACAATGGGTTATTTTCATAATATTGAAGTAGATTAATCCCACACTTATGATTATACTAATTTTCATTTTGGAATTGATTATAGTGATCATTAAAAGTACATATATGCACATATTTTTTAGTGTGGAGGAGAATATTGTAATATATGTCACAATCAACCATAGGAATAACCATTAGAACATCCAAAACAACAAGTGGAGGAGGACAAATATTCTAAATCTGAATCATACTTATCATATTCTCATGCTCATATATTTGTAATGTTGATTCAACATGGTGAACATCTTTATAGAAGTAGTTTAGATTCCCTCTTATCATTATAAGAATATGAATGTGAGAAAATTAAAGATGACTAAAATTGTTCATTCCAAGAATAAAAAATAAAAATAATAGTGGGTTATTCCTTTAAGGAGATCAAATTGAAAAATCTTGTAGAGTATTAATTCACTCCCTATTTTAGCCTTGCATTCAAACCAAATGAAGGTAACCATGTATTCTTCTTGGTAATAAATGCATTAAATAAGGAATATCAAGGGTATAATAGATTAAATGAGGATAAATACCAATGGATATTCAAGATAAATATGATCTAACTTAACCAATCTCTCCACATACTCCAACCACAAATGAAAAAACTAGGTCATTGACATGTGAATAAATACTACCATACCTCCTAGGAAATAAAGACAAATAAGAGGACTCTACCAAAGTCTTCATTATAATCCAAAGGTAGCCAAAAATAAACATATCTACAAATTTAAACAAAGAATATACCCTTGTTATGTTGGATGTTCAGGACCTTTTTTATGTATGAAATCCCTACCTCACTCCTCTTCACAATTCCATGTTTGAGCTATGGTATTTTGTTTGCCCTATCTCTAATGCTTTCAATAAATTAGATGCAAGCATAATGTATAACTACATAATATGATTTTACTTCAATTTCATGAAATTAATAATGAAAAATATATATGGGAGATTGTTTTCCATCCTAGGGAACAACATAGAAGAAAGTAACTATGATTTTCCCCTTATCCAAATCTTGAACTAATCAGGTGTTTGACTGATTCAAGCATGCATGTGACTCATAAAACTACATATTAATATATTTATATTACTTATTTTAATATAATTTTATGTTGTTCATTTATTTTCCCTTGTTATATCTTAGTTTCCTTGTTTTATAGAGTAGTTTCCCATTTGTACATAGGTTTTGTATTTTCTATCTTTCCTTGTTTTGGTTTGGTTTTATCGGTTTGTTTTGTGTTGGCCTATTTTATCCCTATCTTTTTAGAATTATGGCTTGTTCCTTGTCCTTAACATAATATTTTATAAATTATCCCTATCCTAAAAACAAAATCATTTATTATAAATAATAAGCCTATGGATTTCTCTTTCCCCTTATTAGAGGGTAGAGGAACCTAAAATGCTGAATGTATAATTGAGATAGTTGTTTGAGCCTTTAAAGTTATAAAGTGAAAAGTTGTATTTTAATAATGGTGTTGTCCCCCAAAAATATCACTTATTTTTGGGACAACATTTGAACTATTTTGGTCCTACTGACCAAAATTGTCTCTTCCCTTTTCGAAATTTGTCCTGGGCATTCAAATTCCTCATTTTTCAAGCTTCTCAGAAATCTACAGACTCTGTAGGCTTGAATCTATGGAATCTACAGGCTTGAATCTATAGACTCTATAGGCTTGAATCTATGGACTCAGTAGGAAGAGAAATTTATGAACTCATTAGGAAGAGAAATATATAGACTTAGCAGGAAGAGAAAATCTACAGACTCTGTAGGCTTGAATCGATGGACTCAGCATGAAGAGAAATCTACAGACTCTGTAGACCAAGTTCAATGGGCTTCATAGGTTGATTTATATAGACTCTATAGGAAAGAAATAAGCTTTCAACACTTGGGAAATTTTAGAGTTGGTTCAGTGACCAGGTTTAACCAAAAGAGTTCATTGGCAAGCTTCTAAGCAAGGATTGAACCGTTGAACCTTGAACCATTTTGGCTCCAAGGGCTCAATAGGTTCAAAGGTTCAACAATAGTAGCAAGAGTTCAACCACTTCCTAGTTTAAAAGGCTTCTAAAAGAAGGTTCAATCAAGGTTTAATAGAGGCTTGAACCATTGAACCATTGAACCACTTTGGTTCAAAGGTTCAACAGGTTCAAGGTTCAACAGGTTCAATGCATTTGGTTCAACGAAGATCAAACAGACTTGGCCAAATCAAAGGGAATGAACCATTGAACCATTAAACCAAAGCTTGGTTCAATGGTTGGTTTAATTATTTGGTTCATTCAATTGGTTCACTCAATTGGTTTAATCGAAGGGTTCATCGGCTTGGTTCAAAGCTTGGTTCATCGGCTTGGTTCAATCGAAGGGATCATCAACTTGGTTCAAAGCTTGGTTCAAAGCATGGTTAAAAGATTACTTCAATGGTTGGTTTAAAGGAGTGGTTCAATGCAAAATTTTAAAAGAACCTCCAGAAGGACAAGTGCTCCTATGGAGGGCATTTGGTTGACAAAAACACCCTTTAGAAGGGTCATTTTCAAGGAAGCTGCAAAGGTAAATTCTTTTGGATTTTTGTTTGAGGTAGTTGAAAAAGACTAAGGCAAAATTCTTTCAAAATTTTATCTGAAGGAATTCCTTCAGACAAAAAGTATGAAGGAATTCAAGAAAGAAGTTGTGGGAGGAAAGCCTGAAGGAATTTCAAAAGACAAAGCAATCAGAAAATTTCTACAGACTTATTGTCTATGGGAAAATGTTTGCAGATTTTTTATCCATGGGAAAATGTCCATGGAAAAAGCCTGCGGGAAAGTGTCCATGAAAAAAGCCCATGGGAAAGCTCTGAAGGATTCCAAAAGGCCATTGAAGGATCGTGAAGGGTAGGTGTCCTTGCGAGGGACTCTCAGCTGCCAACTTAAAGGACACTCCCCCAAAGCCGAAGGGTCACCTTCCCTTCGAGAGGATGTAAAACAAAGGACTTAGTGACCCGCTAGAACAAAGAATCCTAAAGGCCATTCAAAGACTATCTAAAGGGTAGATACCCTTGTGAGGGGCTCTTCTCGACCCAAAGTGGATAATTTATTAAGGCCCAAAAGGCAGGTCCCCTATGGGAAAGCTCAAATGAAAAAACTTAAGGAATTGTTGAGGAAAGTGACATACCCATAGATGTCAAAGTTACAACAATGAAATAGCCATTGATCCTTGTAGTTTTAAATCTATGGACCCAAATACATTTAAAGGCTTTAAGGCCAAGACCAACAGGAAGTGACTAAAGAATAGAGCATCAAATTGAATCAAGGATCTGATTCAATTAACTAGAAAAGGAGGAATGATGAAGAAGGATCAGATCACCAAGTGGACATTGAAAGATGTAAACTTTCAATAGCGTGACTTGTTTCTCTGCATTGAGAAAAGCAAATGGGTAGATGCCCCTAAATTCTAGCCTATGTTCTTAACAAATTTCAATGCAACATGATGTGTTACTATTCTTGAGTCCTTCTTGAAGAGGCTATATAAGGGACTCTCTTTTATTATAAATGGAGATCTCTCTCTGACAATCAGAAATGAAACTCTGCCCAAATTGGAAGGTAGTACTGAGACTTTAAGCTCAGATTGTTGATCATATTTTGTTATTGGAATAAGAAAGCAAGTGACTTTTCAGAATTTGTGTTGTGATATATTTGTTGTTGGGGAAACTATTCTTATGTCTTTTTCCTTAATATATTTTCTATTCCTTTAATTCAACAAGCAGAATTAGTGAAAGTAGTTAGGAAGGTGTCCTAAAGTCAACTGTGGAGAGACTTTGTGCCCCCATAATTGCCTTTAGTGTGTTTTCTTTTCATTTATATGTAAAAGACCTTAGGATGACTTTGTGCCCTCATTGTCCTTCATATCTCACTCTTGGGCAAATTCAGGTGGAGTCTTTGTGCTACATCTCAATTTTTTGATTACTACATCCTTAGTTACATTTTTCTTTTACTACCAGGAGTATTCTTGTGGCTTGTTGAATAGTACTTCCAAAAGAAGAGGAGTGCTTTCTATCATTTCCCTTGAACTTTTCCTTTGATTTGCATGCATCATCTCTGAAAAAAGAGAGATGGATGGTTTGTCCTACCCTTGAGTATTTTATATGTGTAGGTTTACCACATCAAAAGGGGACTAACCTCTCCTCTCATCAAGGGGAGGTTCCCTATATATATATATATATATATATATATATATATATATATATATATATATATATATATATATATATATATATATATATATATATATATATAATATCCATAGGGAACCTCCCCTTGATGAGAGGAGAGGTTAGTCCCCTTTTGATGTGGTAAACCTACACATTTGGATGACCAATCTTCCTACTTTGGCTGATTAGACCTATTTTGTTTATCAATACGCTGATCGACAAAATATTCAACCAATAATTTTTGGTGACTCCACTAGGGATATACATAATTTTGTGTAATTTGGAACCTCAAGTTTCGGATTGAAACATCTATTAGGGATATACATAATTTTATGCAATTTAGAACCTCAAGTTTTGGATTGAAACATTTATTGGGGATATACATAATTTTATGCAATTTAAAACATCAAGTTTCAGATTAAAACATCCATTGGGGATATAACCCATTATCATTATAACCCTTATCCATTACAAACTCTGGCAACTCCATTTCATGTCTTACCCATTATCCATTTATAGTCTTACCATCTTCCTCCACCTCTATTATTTTATCTGGTCTACAAAACCAAAGCTATTGGGAAAGAGTGCATAGTTTGAAGCCTTGAGCCTCAAGCTAAAGCTGAGCCAGTCCTTTTCCATTTTTGTTTTGTAATCTAGCCACTCCATCTAGATTTGTTATCTCTATGTGTTTTAATTAAATCATGGTAGTTCAAGGCCCCTGGGGTAACTCTTTTGGCCCGCTCAAGTTGACTCCACCTTTGCATGAACTCCCATGTAGTTCAAGAAAGAATTTCCTCAAATTATTTGGTGATGGGATAGTTCATCTAGATGAACACATTGTAGCCTTCAACATAGCTTGTGGTGTTATAGGGGTGGAATTTGAAGATGTGGTAGTCAGGATTTTTGTGGAGACACTATAAGGTGTTGTTGTAGATTGGTTCTACCATCTACAAGCTAGATTAGTGACTGACTGGGATACACTCAAAGCCAAGTTCAAAGCAAGATTCAAGACTGTAGAAGATGCACATGCCTTACTAGCCCAGCTCACTCAGATGAAGAAAGAGCTTCATGAGCCTATGAGGGATTTTATAGCCAAATTTGACAAACTGAGGAACATAATTCCTATAATTGCTTGACCTACAACTAAGAATCTCAAATGCTTCTTTATTAATTCTCAGTTACTTAAAGTCAATTTTATTTTGAGATGTGTTGGTCAAATAGATCTTGTTTTAGCACAAATTTTGGCCACTGAGGTAGAAGATGATCTCATCTAAGTAGGGAAGATAAGAAGAGATCCAAATAAAAATAGACCCTCTTAATCTTTTGAATACTCACCCACAGTCACCACTGACACAATGGTACAAAAGCTAGCAAATGAATTGCTAGCCTTGAGAAGGCAAATGGCACAAAGTATGTCTTCTGCTCCTCTATATAAAGATATACCAAGGAGGACATTCCCTAATCAGCTACATCCAGGCAATGCTGCTAGAAGTCAAGGGCAATAAAATCATCTTCCTCACCCACAAAGGAAACTTGCCTTTGAAGCACCTCCAACCAACTCAGTAGTTGGATATCTGGAAATAGAAGATGTTTCTTATTTCTAACCTGAGTTCAAGCAATAAAATGGCACTAATCTCTTTAGGGAAGATCTAGAAGAATCAGCTGGCAACTCCCACATTGGTTTCTTGAATTTCTAGGATGAACCCAAGAGTGAAGGTGAAGCAGTCAAAGGATCATACGCAGTATTCACTAGGTCCCACAATTAGTTAGCCCAGTAGGCTGACAAAGAGAAGATAGAGGAGTGACCCTAACCAATGATTTCAATTGTTGAGCAGAGAACCCCTCTTCCTTTTCAATCAAAGGACCCAGGGATTGCCAAAAAAGTAAGTAAATCAAACATCTCTGCACCTTATACTTCTAATTCATAGATTAGTCCTCCTCCTCCCAATAACCAAAAGGATGAACTCCCATCCTCTCTTCCAAGTCCATCTCAGTCATTTGCCATGATTGATCATGTCAAGAAATCCAAAATCTGGATGACTGAGTTTGAATCCCTATAAGCCAATCATGAGCAATTAAACATTGGTGAAAAACCAAGTGTGGACCTATCTGAGGCAAAAATTATGGTTACCCAAATGTCAGCCCCTATAGCTCAAATTCTATTTGAGCCTTCAGGTAGGGGTAATTACTTCTTGACCACATAAGATGCTTATGTCTCAGCTGATGAAAGTCTCATAGCTGGCAATCCAAGATTTGATCCAAACAAGGCATCAAAAGAATTAGTAGGATGCAGTACAAATCAAGAAGGATCTTCCATCTCTAATAAAGAAAAATCTAATAGAAGATCAACTTCTGATGATGTTTGGATCTTGGAATCTAATGGTAGCAATTCTTCCACAACTAGATACGGATCTCTTTTACTTGGATTGAAAATTGCTCAGGGTGAAGAGGTCAAACTCCTTCACACCAAAGGAGATGCTAAGCTGATGGTTTGTTAGGGGTCTGATGCTGATAATCAAAGCATGTGCTAGACTAGACCAATAGAATAACAAGCTATGGTGGTGGATCATACTACTATATTCCAAAGTTAGTAAAAGGAACTCTTTGTAGGGAGAGCAAAGAGTTATGGTTTTCAGTTTGAAGACCATATCCTGCCATGGAGCAAGAAGAAGAAAAGGCCAAGAGGAAGACACAAAAAATTGGTTTCCTAGTGGAGAGCTCCATCCACCTGTCACCATTTCTAGGGACAAAATGGTTTCCTATTGGTTTACCAAGATGGCACACTATTTCACTTCCTCTCAAGAAACAACATTTGAAACACTTCAACTCTTGAAGTATCAAATTATTGCATCTGTACATATGTATATTTGTATAGCTTTTAATTGTATTTTGTTTTATTTGTTTTCATTTTTTATTCCTTCCATTTCTAGGTAACATGACTCCATAGCCCAATGGTACACATGAAGACACTGGATATTTTGGATTCTACTCCCTTCAATTCTTTTTACAATTGATAGAAGTTCCCCAATTGGAGCTAGCTATTGTCCCCCAAAAATATCACTCAATTTTGGGACAACATTTGAATTATTTTGGTCCTACTAACCAAAATTGTCTCTTACCTTTTAAAAATTTGTCTTGGGCATTCAATTCCTTATTTTTCAAGCTTCTCAGAAATCTATGGACTTTGCAGGCTTGAATCTACAGACTCTGCAAGTTTGAATCTATGGACTCTGTAGGCTTAAATCTACAGACTATGTGCGCTTGAATCTACAAACTTTGCAGGCTTGAATCTATGAACTTAGCAAGAAGAGAAATCTATGAACTCAACAAGAAAAGAAATCTATGGACTCAGCTGGAAGAGAAAATCTACGAACTCTATAGGCTTGAATCTATAGACTTAGCAGGAAGAGAAATCTATGGACTCTATAGACCAAGTTTAATGGGCTTCACAAGTTAATTTCTATGCACTCTGTAGGAAAGAAACAAACTTTTAACACTTGGGTGATTTTAGAGTTGGTTCAATGACTAGGTTCAACCAAAAGAATTCATCAACAAGCTTCTAAGCAAGGATTGAATCATTGAACTTTGAACCATTTGGTTCAATGGGCTCAACAAGTTTAAAGGTTCAACATCAAAAGCAAGAGTTTAACCACTTCCTAGTTCAAAAGCTTCTACATGTAGGTTTCATCAAGGTTCAACAAGTTTCTAAGGCTTGAACCATTTAACCACTTTAGTTCAAAGGTTCAATGGGTTCAAGGTTCAACAGGTTCAACGCATGGTTTGACAAGGATAAAAAAGACTTGGCCAAATCAAAGATAATAAACCATTAAACCATTGAACCAAAGCTTGGTTCAATGGTTGGTTTAATGCTTTGGTTCATTTAGTCAATTCACTCAATCAATTCAATCAAAGGTTTCATTGGCTTGGTTCAAAGCTTGGTTCATCGGCCTGGTTCAATCAAAGGGATCATCGGCTTGGTTCAAAGCTTTGTTCAAAGCGTGGCTTAAAGCTTGGTTCAACAGTTGGTTTAAAGGAGCAATTCAATGCAAAAGTTCAAAAGAGCCTCCTAAAGGACAAGTGCCCTTGTGGAGGGCATTTGGTCGACAAAAACATCATTTGGAAGGGTCATTTTCAAGGAAGCCACAAAGTTAAATTCTTTTGGATTTTTGTTTAAGGTAGTCAAAAAAGACTAAGGCACAATTCTTTCTGACCTTTGTCTGAAGGAATTCCTTCAAACAAATTTTTTGAATGAATTAGAGAAAGAAGCTGTGTGAGGAAAGCCCGAAGGAATTTCAAAAGACAAAGCAATCATAAAATTTTTGTGAACTTTTTATCCACGGGAAAATGTCTATGGACTTTTTGTCCGTAGGAAAATGTATGCAAAAAAATATTGCGGGAAAGTGTCCATAGAAAAATCCCATGAGAAAGCTCTGAAGGATGCCGAAAGGCTATCGAATGACCCTGAAGGGCAAGCATCCTTACAGGGTACTCTTGACTGCCAACTTAAAGGACACTCCCTCAAAGCCAAAGGGTCACCTTCCCTTTGAGAGGGTACAAAACAAAGGACTTAGCAACCCACCAGAACAAAGAAGCCCGAAGGCCATCTGAAGACTACTCGAAGGGTAGATACCCTTATAGGGGCTCTTCTTAACCCAAAGTAGATCATTTCTTAAGGCTTGAAAGGTAGGTCCCCTCTAGGAAAGCTCAAATGATAAAACTCAAGGAATTGCTGAGGAAAGTGACGTGCCCATAGACGTCAAAGTTATGACAATGAAATAGCCATTAGTCCTTGTAGTTTTAAATCTATGGACCTGAATGCATTCAAAGGCTTTGAGGCTAAGACCAACAGGAAGTGACTAAATAATAGAGCATCAAATTAAATCAAGGACACAATTCAATTAACCAAAAAAGGAGGAATAATGAAGAAGGATAAGATCACCAAGTGGACATTGAAAGATGTAAACTATAAATAGCATGACTTTTTTCTCTGCATTGAGAAAAGCAAATGGGTAGATGCCCCTAAATTCCAGCTTGTCTCCTTAACAAATTTCAATGCAACATGATGTGTTACTGTTCTCGAATCCTTCTTAAAGAGGCTATATAAGGGACTCTCTTTTATTGCAAATGGAGATCTCTCTCTGAAAATCAAAAATGAAACTCTGCCCAAATTAGAAGGCATTATGGAGACTTTGAGCTTAGATTGTTGATCATATTTTGTTATTGGAATAATAAAGCAAGTGACTTTTCAGACTTTGTACTGTGATATCTTTATTGTTGGGGAAACTGTTCTTATGTCTTTTTCCTTAATATATTTTATGTTCCTTTAATTCAACAAGTAGAATTAGTGAAAGTAGTCAGGAAGGTGTCCTAAATTCAATTGTGGAGAGACTTTGTGCCCACATAATTGCCTTTAGTGCGTTTTCTTTGCATTTTTGTGTAAAGGACCTTGGGACAACTTTGTGCCCTCATTGTCCTTCATATCTCACTCTTGGACAAATTCAAGTGGAGACTTCGTGCTCCATCTCAATTTGTTGGTTACTATGTCCTTAGTTACAATTTGCTTTTACTACTAGGAGTATTCTTGTGGCTTGTTGAATAGTACTTCTGAAAGAAGAGGAGTGCTTTCTATCATTTCCCTTAAACTTTTCAATTGATTTGCATGCATCATCTCTGAAAAAAGAGAGATGGATGGTTTGTCCTAACCTTGAATATTGTTTTCTATATATATATATATATATATATATATATATATATATATATATATATATATATATATATATATATATATATATATATATAACATATTCATATGGAACCTCCCCTTGATGAGAGGAGAGATTAGTCCCCTTTTTATGTGGTAAACCTACACATTTGGATAACCAATCTTCCTACTTTGGCTAATCAGACCTATTTTGTTTATCAGTACGCTGATCGACAAAATATTCAACCAACAAATGGAATAGGTTTTTTTAGTCTTATTTTGTGTATTTTTTTAACTTTGGAGGCCTATTATTCTTAATATATTGTGTAAATTTTAGAAAGGTTTATTTTCTTGTCTAAAGACATCAATTGCACATAATTGAACATCTTAATTAAAAAAGAAACATTGAGCTAGTTTAGGCTCATCTTGGTCATTTGAATTTTTTGAGTTGATAATTTCACCCATGTATTAGTCCCTTAACCTCAATATACTAAACATAAAAATATTTTCATAATAAAATTTCAAATGAAATTTAATAAAAATACAAAATCTGAAATCTTCCTCCAAAGGGTGATTGGAAAAATTTCCATCATAGGCTTTTTGGCCTAGTTGGAAGTGGAACAAGGCCTTTAATAGGACCAAATATATCTATATCAAGGATATAAATGTGTATATATCATCATATCAATTCACATGCATCTTAAACCCAAGAAAAATAATAAACATTTTCCCTCTTAGAAGCTATGGTTGTCTAAGTAGGTCTAAATTATTTTATGTGCATTCAAGAGCTATAAGGAATCAATCACTTTGCACACATGAATGATCTAAGGATGAATTTAAAATCTGTATTCCATAGGTTGAGTTAGATTTTAGTGCCTTTATCTTTTTTATTTTTCCTAAGGAAGTAGTTTCAATTTATGTTCGAGTTCAAGTGTGAAGGTTTACAACCTAGCTTTCAAAGTGCTTTAACCAAAGATTTTGGATTTTGAATGCATAAAAAAATTATACCTATAGAGGTTGCCATTCTTTGTTCTAAAAAACAAAACACTTCATTTTTAGTCTAAAAAAAGGGAACATATTTATAATGATCTAAATTTTTGTAGTATAATTCAAGATTATGTTCTTTATAGTAAATTGGATTGAATATTTTTAAAACTTCATTTAAGACTCTTAATATTCGATAATCATGATATTATTTTCCTATAAATAAATCGTATCAATACTTTATTTTAAATCATTTTATTGCATATTTTTATATATATTAACCTATGAATGTTTTGGATTACATATATTTTTTATATGAATGACCGATTTCAATTAATGTATTATTTGACCACTTCTTGCATAAAATTCACTAAGCAAAAACTTGGATTTTTGAAAATTTTCACATTGTTAATTTTATTATTTTCTCATAGGTTTTAAAATATTTCAAGGATCCCTTATATTCTTCCATGCATCCAAATCGCATCAAGACATGACCTTAGATTCAATTTCTTTTGAAAAAATAACTAAGTCCTTTTAAATCCTGGGGGCCCAAGATGGTGCCACATGGCACCATCCTAAGAGGTAAGAACCTCAGGGGAATTAGAAAACTAGATAAAAACCTCAAAATATAAAGGTATTATATTTTTAACTAGATGTACTAGTTTTGAATGACACTGGTAAAGGCCTATGGACTCGAGAAGGTGCCAGTGACACCCTATCAAAATCTTGGGAGCTTAGAGTGATTACAACATTATCAAAAAGAATTAAGAGCCCAAGAGGCATAGATAAAGATATGAGGTGATGAAAAAATAATAACATACTAAAACTCAATATGGATGAGATTAAACCACATGGTCATGGTGATGACAGAGGTAGATAGCGATCTAAATCTTAAAAATGGTGCTAAGAGGGAAATTAAGACCCAATAGGCAAAAGTAATAGCCTAGTGAAGGATAATGAATGCAATGCTAAGAAAGATACATGTGGAAAATATGATGTTAAGATATATCATAAAATAATATTTATGGCCCATCTATCCATCAAAATCATTAGGAGTACCAAGAGGATTGTGTGTTAGTTCTAGAAAGTGTAACTAGTTCCCCACCAACTAAAAGGACAAGAAGTAACATAGTAAGGGTTAATAAATGAGTTAAATGATCCAATAGATATTGAAACCAAGATAAGGATTGATATTTAATTTTATAAAACCCTAAAATTTAATGAATAAGTCTATATAGGTCATGGTGGTCCCAAGAAAATCCCAGTGACAATTTACCAGTAATATTTATATCTGATTACAACTAGCCCCCCAAGTTGAATGAAAATAAGTCAGAATGGCATTAATTATTCATATGAAATGTGCATGGAATAAGGCTAAGGATATAAAATAAGAATAAAATACAAAATTTATACTTTAAAGAGGTGTGTCTAACTAAATATCATGGTCAAACTAGTGAATCTATCAAAATTTCAACCACATTCCCAAATAATCATTAAACATTTGTAACTTCCCCAATAGTGTGTTATGATAAATTTAGTAACAAATATATCTATTTAATGGATTGTTTTTTCCCTTTGAAAATTTCAATGATTTTGTGGTTGAATCAATATTGGGATTGTTCTAGGATTGTACTTACCTTCCCTTAGTGTTTTCACCTTGACTATGTCTCTATAAGTGGTTACCATTTAGGAATCAAATTACTATTGGAATTTCCCTAGATTAAAATATAATTTATCCCATCCTTTTGTCCTTAATTTATTTATATGGGATATTTATTTTTAAAAAATGATTTTAAAATGTTGAATACAAATTTTATTACATTTTATTCATTTAGTGTCTCAAGCCTTTTTATTTAGCTCATTAATCGATGTTAGCAGTGTTAATGTGATTTTTTGAATATGATTACCTTAGTTATGTTGTGCCATAGCTATCATAACTAAAATTTTGGATTTTTTTCATGATTTATGTTAAAATTATTTTACTCATCATTTTCAAGAGCTACATAGTGTAGGATAGGCTATATTTACAATCATTTCAATAGAACAATGGCTTTCATGATTGTACTTAGAGAATTTTCCATTGAGTTGATATAATTTTGTGTAATTACTAGACCAAGAACATAGTTTTATAACTATGGTTAGGCATGCTCTTCATTTCTACAATACCAATATGCTTTTTTAGAACAAGTACACCTTCTCTTTATACCCTACCCTCTTTCTCTTTTTTAATTTTTTTGGATGATGCTCTACCCTAGTTTAGGATATGATAAGAATTGTAGTGAGTATATTCCAATTATTTTATTAGTTGAGTCAAGAAGACAACATGATATATATAAATAATAAGAAATCAAGTAAATGAACTTGAATTCTCATATTAATTGAACCTCTAGTGGTAGTAATTGCTATTCTCAGAATAAACTTGGTTAAACTACTTGGTACTTGGGTTAAAATAACATATATCCTAAAATTAATGAGGGGAATTTAATCCCATTATTTTTTCCTATATTTGTCCTCCATAAATTGTTAGTCCAATAACTTTTTTATGGTTGGGTTAGTTGGAGCAACCAACACAATCATTTAATAACATAGTGGAAAGGGAGAAAATTTTTCTCATCTAATGGATTTTTTCCCATATCATATTTCCATAAATGATATAATGTGTTCATTTTTTTCTTATCTTATGTTTTTTTATTATGTTAATTGTGTTTTAAATTTAATTTACAGAACTTTTTATTATTTTTTATCATTAAAATTAGTTTATAATAATGAATTATCAATCATGTGTTGAGCTATGAATATATTATCAGTGTTGGTGAAGCTTAGTGTGTAATATCCACATAGTATATAGATAACTAATTATAGTCACTCAAATTCAACCACTAAATTATTTAAAAAGTTTAACCTTATAATCTTTAACTTACTTGGTCTATTTTACATTCTATTGACTTGAAATATGTATTACATCCTTCAGTATTCTAATCATTGTCTTGTATTCAATAAATACATCATTTTGACATCCCTATTCTACTTACATATTTTTTTCCAACTAAATTTCAATAGTTTATATCCTTCTTATGTAAGACCCTACTAGAGAGGACATGGTTGTAGACTGATCTTGTCCTTTAGTGGCTTTATCTCTTGTTATATAGTGGTTACTTTTAAAATTTAAGACATTTAATATTTTCCCTCCCACATTTCTAGAAATGTTTTTCGATTTAAATATGTCAAACATGCCACTGTATAATCACATCAAGGTCATTTAATAGACACTACTACACATTCAAAAAAAGGAAAACACTCTTTCCAATTCTAGTTTTGATAAATCCTAACATTAATAGGCCAAGTCTAAAGTTATTTTGTTGTATCTCAATAGAATTCATTGTCAATAATTCAAGTCAATTTACTAATTTCATCCATATAAAAATGTTAAGAATCACACACTCACTCTATGAGGTAAAAATGCATTGATGTGAGGAAATTTTTGACAATGTATGAAACCTTCAGATTATGCCATGTTTTCTAAGGATAACATGACTATTCTACTTTCTTGATTCCCTCATCTTGTATTTATATCTATTTTTTTTATGTGTAGGATCTAATATTTGTTATTTCAAGTAATTATGCACATCAAATAAACATATGTAAATAGATAATGGACTCTCTTAAAACACTAGAGGTACCCATATAAGAAAATAAATAGAATAGTACACTCAAACATTATTGTAGTTAATAGATAAGGTTCTAGTGTGTAATTATGTACCCTAGAAAGGCCCTATCCCATTACATCACAAAATTATGTTTTCATCTACAACATAGCTCACCTATGTTTCAAGATATATTTACATTAGAGAGTTACCTACATAGTTAACATAAATAAAATCCAAATTATATAATCATATTTATTTGTTTATTTATATTTTATCTCATTTTAGTTTTTATATTTTACATTTAGGTTCTATATATTCTATAATCTAAATAAATATTACATTCATTTAGTGTTTATTACAATTCATTAGTAAATCAAAACAAAAGATTAAACATTACGGTGAACCCATATTTTTATCTAAACACTAATTGTTGTTTTCTTGATTTTTGTCCTCAGATTCCGTACAAATCTCTATAAATTATTGACATTGAAATAAGTAACCTTCAACCTTGGATATAAATCTGACACAATGAGTAAATTTTATTCAAAATTGGATTTAAGACAACATTAAATAAATTATCTAGTCACCTTTAAAAATATCTAACCCAAAGATTTATTTTAACCTCAGGTTGAAGTTTGTTGATCTCTATAAACAAAAATCTTTAAACTTTTATTTTTTATTTGTATTTTATTTACTTGTTTATTTTTGGCAATTTTGTTTTTTAAGTTTCTAAACTAAATAGAGATATGTCATAATTGGATATTTGGTGGCTTCTTTTAACAACACCATAATGTAAGGGATAGTATCCCAATAATTAGGCCCTAAACATAATTATACATGGATTTAATTTTATCCATTCCTCATAGTATATTAAAAACACTAGGGTCCCTTCTTTACATAATATGAAGCCTATTTAGCTATTTGAATTTTTGGTGGACCTAAAAACAATGTATCATGAAATTAAATTACTCTCATCATATCATTAAATATGGTATAGTGAGATATGGGCATGGTTTGGCTTGTATAGTTATTAATTTTAAATATTAGGATATCACTAATCTATGAATGAGCAAGTGTACTTTACATGATACACAATCATTCTAACTATTCTCTAGATCACATTTTATACCTTTTTTTCTTGATTATATTCATAGTCATTATCTTGATTGATTCATAATAAATTGTATGTCTCTAATATATAGTGATATATTGTTTGGCATTCTTTTTTCATATTTTTATCTCCCTTTGGTCTCATCTTCAATGAATAATAATTATGTTTCTGCTCAATATAGTGATGGTAGTGTTTAAATTCCTTGGTGTAAATAAGTAGCAAATTTTACTATGATGTGTATAATGAGCATGAAACTCATATTGATCCAAAAGAGATAAATGTTAAGTCAAAATAGATTACAAGAATTATCTAAATTTCATCAAGATCTTGACTACAACCCCAAAATTACTACTAGAATCAAAAGATGATCATCAATCTAAATTTACCATATCACCTACTTCTAATGTTTCCACTTCCATTAGTGCATCCATTACTATAGAATCATCCCTTAATTTAGGAACATCACTTGGTTTCCAAAAAAAAAACCATGCCTATTCCTAATCATGCTACTTGTAATCCTCCAATCACTTCTATAAATACTACTCTTGATCATATATTTATTAACTTAAAATATAATATGTCCTTAATTAAGTAAACTCTTTCTCATACTAGCTCCTCCATATACTCTTATTTCTTTTTACATAGCCCTTTAGCACCAAAACTTTCATCTCATCCATTACAAATTGGATTTTTAGCTCTTAAGCTTCCATTATATTAGGGAAATGGTGATCTTGAACAACCATTTTGTGAATTCCTTGTAGCTTGTCTAGACTATACAAATAATGAAAAATTGTTGATAAAGATTTGTCCAAAAAGTTTCAAAGATTATTATCTTGGATGGTTTTATTATATTTGTATTAAATCATTAAATAATTTAAATCAATTTTAAAATAAGTTTTTAAGATAATTTTATATTAACATTATTTAAAAGTTATCATATTCTCAAATTACAAAGATCTAACAAGATTAAAATGAAACATTTAGTGAATGTGTTCTAAGATACAATATTATGCTATTAAGAATAACAAATTAAATGGATGATAATGATCTCTAATAAATATTAACTTGAATTTTTAAATCTCTACTCCAAGGTTTAATTATGTTTGATAAGTTCAAATATTTGTTGAACTTTCTCATATAGTTGAAGAGCATGAGGTCAAATTTCTTACTTTGAACAAGCTCAAATATGATTCAAATGTTACTTCTAATTTAAATTTTAAGATTAAAATTAATATAAATTATAATAAATAAACCAATGAAATTAATAATTAATATAATATTATAGTTAATGGTATCTCACAACTAACACAAATTTTTTAATTAAAAGTTCCACCAAGGAGGAAATATTCAATCTTACCTTTACCTTATCATGTATTTCTTAAAAAAATATAATTACACGAAATTTAATTTCTCTTCATCCAATAGTTAAATTAGACATGTATAAGTGACAATATATATATATATATATATATTTTGATAGAAATGAATATTGTGACTATGATTGGTGCATTGGAAATTCCACAAATAAATGTTTTATGCTCAAACACAAGAGTTAAGTTATTATTTTTGATAATAATATTGGCATTGGTACACCTACTGAATATAATAATCAACAATAAAATTACAATTCAATGCTTGAAATGTATAAATATTATTTTTTCAAAACATAAAGTAATAAACAAAAATGATAGGTTTGAAGTATATTATGCATACATTATTGAACCTCCTCCTTCTATGTATGGGCATCTAATTAATAATATCATTGGTATAGTTATGATCAAATAAACATGAATAATATGATCCAATTTTATGATAATGAAGTTTTTAATGATTATTAAAATAAGTTCACAATCTTTATTGATGTATATGTTGACAATAAATCAATACATGTTGTAACGATATAAAATGGATTAATAAAACATGTGTGCACCATAACACTTATTTCATCTCTTGGTTATATAGAGAAATATTTACATGATACTTCTAGATTTTTTAGATCATTTTATGGTCATATAAAGGATACACTTAGGTATATAGAAATATAGTTAGAAGTGGGACCTTTCATAGTTCCCACTTAATTCTTAATTATACCAACCATAAGGGTATTTGATATTCTATTAGGATTCCCTTACATGTAAATATTAGAGAAATACCTTCCAAAATGCATAAATATATCAAATATATTCATGGTAATAAAGTGGTTAAAATTCTATGAATATAATATGAATTTTCTTTGGAAGCAATGATATTTACTTGTCATACATTACAACTGCTTGGCATAGACATTGAGAAACTTGGTAATTAAATACTATACATACCTATTAAAAATAATTATCTAGATATTTTAAAACATATTACAGACTCAGTTCCTTCATCTATCTATGAGAATTTTCCAATTACACATAAGCATATTACAAATGTAGTTCTCCATCTATTTATGAGCATGATAAAATTACACATGAGCATAAGGATTAGTTTAAAAGAGCATCATACATTATATTAAGCATAAATTTTTAGATAGGAATATGAATTTATCTCATAAGGTAATAATTTTTTTTAAAAATGGCTCACCATATGTAAAATTAGTTACATATTCTCTTATTACACATGTAGATAAAAATTTTCATGGGTATATGAGTAGTGATTCAAATGGTTATATTACAACATATAACTCATTTTAAAATTTATAAGTATTTTAAGTTGGCATGCCCTTTTCACATTAAGTCACTCTTTCATACCATAGAGTTAGGTGTGTGTGTGTGTATATATATATATATATCCATCCTATTGATGAGATACTTGATTGGGCATAACACCCTACCTTCTCCCAACATACTAATTGTGCAAAGTCACTTGATTATCTACTCATACAATTTCCTTTGTACATAAATTATTTTATTTTACTTTATTTATATTTTCTCTATCCCTTATCAAAATATTATTCTATCCCTTTCCTTTAATTTAATTTTTGAAAGATTCCCTCTTGATTTTAAAACTAATTCAAAAAATCCAAAATAAATACCATATAATGATTTTAATGCACATTCTTTATGATAGTTGACTTTCTTACTATGACATATCTATCATACTATGACTTCAAATTCACCTACATAATCATGTCTTTCTAATTTTACACACTAAATTAATACATATAGTCACTTTCCCATTGTGGGTATGAATATTATTATCTATATCAATCATTCATGAGCCATTACTATTATTCTTCTATGCACACATTGGGGCCATATTGATTACCTTCCTTCTTGACACATTATGCTTTATCACCTTTGTTAGGATTATTTTAATCCCTCCCAATTATTTTATAGTTTAATCCTTAATTTTTATACTTTTAAATTCTTTTTTATATTTTCAAATATCTCAAAATACAAAAAAAATCATATATGTCAAGAATACAAAACATATCATAATATTTTCAAGAAATTTGAAATCACGGTATTCAAGCATTTTCTTATATTACTATATTACTTATTTACATATGTTATTTTTTTTCATGTTAAGTACATATAATATTTAAATTTTCATAAACAACTTTATTTTAATTAGGTACGTGAGTGTGAAACATGACATTGTATGACATGGTTTTTTGATATCGAGATCCCCTATTTTCCTAGTTACCTTACTAAGTTGGGGACATCTCTTCATTTTATATGAACACTTCAACATGTTGTATATATTAAAAACCTCTATATCATGTTGAGATATATGTGATATTTTTTTTACAATATTGATTTTTTGCATTTCATTATATAGATATGTTATTTGATAATAATGCCATTGATACATATGTTTTATGTAAACTAGTCTAATTTTCTCTATGCTTATTTTCTATTTCTTACTTTAGTACATGATACGTTAGGATTTTATTGGTTATTATGTGTGTTTATTGGAATTGTGTGCGAAATATATACATGTTTCTTCTTATATGGCATAATCATTTGGTTTGACTATGGCCCTTGGCCTAATGTGTGTTTGAGACATTGACATCTACCTTGTATGTGCCCTTTGAGCCTTATATGTGACATTGTATACAAGTTATATGACATTTTATGACATTAATTATATTTTCATTAAATTTTGATATGGTATTGCGTTTCATACAACACATTAGTTATATTGTTAATCTTATGCCATGATAGATATCATGCATATATTTCTTATGTCCCTCAATCCTATATCTAACTAACACATGTTTCATATGCAATTCAATGTTATATTCAATACTATGATCCAATTCAATTTAAATACTCATATACTACTACATGAATATATATTTCACATATTATGAAATTATATTTTGAGATTATTGACTTGTGGGCTATGTTTCTCATCTCAAAGGGTGAGAATCACAAGGGGCTTGACATGAGGTAAATAAAATCAGATTTATGATATTATACAATATGTTTCAAAATTATCATATTATGGGGACATTAGCATGAATGTGAACACACTCCTATAATACAGATTTTAAGTTTCAAATGATTAAAATTTACAAATTCAAAACATTTACATGTTTTAAGCTTCAAACAATTACATATTAAATTGTCATTCCTATGTGAAATCAGTATAGGTAAACAAAGCATGATATTCATTTTTGCTCATGTTTATACATTGGAAATTTGAAATTTCACTTCTTAAAACTTTTAAAATATTAAATAGGATCTTATTTGTTTGGAGTAGTGTGATTCATTTAATTTTATAAGTGGGACACATTAGAGTCTAGTGACACTAAAAATATATCATTTCAATTTAGTGAACCACATTTTTTTGTTCCATTTGATGGAGACAAATTGGTGGTTCCACCCATTTAATTATTTTATAGATTACTCTACACATTTATATGAGAGTTAGAACATATAATTTTTATAAATCAAGATATTTCACTAGTTATTAGATTAAGACTTCATCACTCTAAATTCAAAATAGGTTAAAAATTTCACCAAATGCCTCAACAAATGGGTATATATGCTTATACACAAACATATTATGGGATAATTATATTGCATACTCTTTTAGGTGTATTATTTCCTTTCTCTCATTTAAAAATTTAAAAATTTGAGTTTTATATTTTCAATTTATAAATTTGGGTGGTAAATAATTTGGTGGCATTGTTACAAGTTTTGTGTTGAATCATCAATCAAAATTAATATTCATATAAAAATTATAACTTGTGTATACACATAGAGGTTCACAATTTCTTTATTCTAGTAATTTCATTCCATTACATCAATAAAACATGAAAGAGAAATGTAAAAAATAAAATTTAATAATTAGGTGATAAAAATTCTTAATATTTACATCCATACCTTTAAATTTAAGCTAAAACAATGTGTTATTGACTAATATTTTGACACAATTAGCCTATGATCTATCTCAGGGCCTTTTAACCACTTTTAGTCATATTGTGCATCTAAAACTCACTCCTATAAGTTGATATATGACCCCTAAATTACGCATATATATTATTTTATCATCCTTAACAATTATTTATGCCATTTCAAACCATTATCACTACTATTTTTCCACATTGGATAAGAGTGCCCTGATCTATTGTTTGATTCCCTTATCTTGTATTGTAATGAAATAAAAATAATTTTCCAATTTAAATGCATTGAAAAGGTTTACCTATGTGCCTTATAAGAACCACTTGAATTAATATCAAATATACCATTATATAAATGCATTTCAAACCATTTTTAAGAGAAGAGGTTACTACACTAAAAAGAACAAAAATTCTTATTGCATATTGAGAGAAAAGTCCTTGTTTCTCCTAATTATGATTACATACAACCATAGTAGTGTAGAGATAAAGTATAAATAAATATCTAAGGTCACAATTCATGGATAAATTAATTCATCACATCATTATTGTGCCAACATATAACACATTTTAATAGTTATTCACACATCACCTTAGTATGGGGTAACTACATAAATTTTGATCCATGTTTGGAGTATTGGTGTGTAGGAAACACTCAACACATGGGGTGTTGAGGTCACATGCAATTTAAACAAATAACCCTTTTTTATTCCATTGATAGGGATTGGTATTAATATTTTAAAGAGTTAGAGTTTTGAATGTAAAACTATCATACATTGTCCTCTGTAATTGTACTAAAACTCACACACATGACACATAACATATAGATGAAGGAGAACATAACCCATAAACCATATATCTTCACATTATTTTTAGAAATGTCAAATTTATAGAGGACACGAGTGCACTAATTTCTTATTTAGCATAGGTTAATATTGTCTAGATCTCTAGCCACCTCTAGATCATGGTTCATAGTTAGAAAACCTATTCAACTTGTAATTTTCATCTTGTAATTCATCCCACAACACTAATTTATATATAAGTTATATTTTTCTAGTAAACTTCATTTATTTAGTAAGTTTACATATTTATAAAGTTTCAAATCAATGAATGCTTGATATTTTTAGTATTGTGATTCCTATTTTGCATTCTAGTTGTCACTTACAATAATCTAAATATTTCTAGG
This sequence comes from Torreya grandis, assembly GCA_037957365.1. NCBI lineage: Eukaryota > Viridiplantae > Streptophyta > Pinopsida > Cupressales > Taxaceae > Torreya > Torreya grandis. The sequence goes on along the minus strand of JARHVA010000705.1, from coordinate 1,638,118 downwards.
TGTTCTTAGATTCGCTAAAACATATTGGTGAACTTGTTTTTTATATGAATCTTGACAAACCCTAATAATATATGTTTCTAGGGTTTGTATCCTTCTTATTTCTATTTTGATTTTCTATTTTAGTATTTTTAGATATGTTAAATTCTATAATAATTTAAATATTCCCTCACTTCTATTTTTTATTGAGTTAAGATATTTTTTCCCTGCTTTATCTAGAGTATCACAATAAGTTGTTCTAATGTTGAATAATTTCAGATTTCAATTAATAAATCCATAATGGAATAACAAGGCAATATATTTGATGACACAAATAAAAGATAGTGATAAGGATTTCTCTAAATGAATAAGGAATGAAAGATGAGTTTATAAAAATTATTAAAACTTTTGTGCCACCTTTCATGATGAGGGGAACTTAAGGAATTTAATAGATAATTGTTCTAATTCTTACTTTGTCTATAGACACTGAAATCATGTCTACCCCCTAGGTCGTCATCCCCCCTTGGCCCCCTTGGTCTATATCCTAGCACTAGTCCTAGTCCCCTCCATTTTTAAAATTAAAATAAATAAAAATTTTAATTTGCTCCCCCTTTCCACCTCACCCATGCCACCTTAGATCCCCTCCTTGGATGCCCCCACCTCTCTCTTAGCCTTTATTGCCCAAATCTCCCATTTATCCTTCCTCTCATGTCCATTTATGCCTCCCTCAACTATTTTCCCATGGCCCCTTGACCCAGCAGCATGCAAGAATGGACAGAGGCTAATTTTAGCCTCTGTCCCCATTCTTCGGCCGCCGATGTCAGTCATTATGCAGCCGACGTCGGTGATTCTACCACCGTCGGCATCCTTCAAAACCATTTTTTGTAACCATTCCTTGCCCTCACGAATAGAACTCTCTTGACGCTTTTGCATTCGTATTTTCTTCTCCTCCCCCTCATACAGCAACACCAACAGCTACAGGCATCTTGCAGGAACAACTCCAAGCAACAGTTCCATTTGCAGGTCCTTCAACAGCTCTGACAATAGGTTTTTTCATTCTTCAATCAGCAAGTAAGAGGTAAGTACAGTGTTGTTTTCCATTTCATTTCTTGTTTAATCTATCTATTTAGCTAACCACTGCCAAGACCTTCCTTGTCCTTCCCTTGAGAGGTTGAAAGGCCTTCTCAGACCCCTGCCTCTCATTCATTCCCCTTTCTGCTTCTGGTTCCCAACTAGTCACTTTCCTAGACAACATTCTCAGTCCCTCAAACCCAAAACAAGTCCCTCAGACCTCCAGGCAATCTCTCAGACCTCTAAATAGACCTCCCTGACCCTCAGATGAGACCACAGTCCATTCTACAGACTAGAAACTAGCCTGTAACCCGACAAGACCCTGTCTAAGACTACTGCCCCAGCCGACCTCATCCATTTCCCCTACCGACGTCGGTAGCCTAACTGACGTCGGTGACCTTACCTGACTGACACCAACAATACCACTGACATCATCGACTATGCAAAGCAGATTGCTGCTAAACATGTACGCATTTGCCTTAAGTTCTTTCTTTCTATTTTTCATCATTTATCACTTTCTATTTTTGATCAACATTCTATTTTTAACAGTGGACTATCATCCTCCAAGAAGGCTTTGCACTTCTACAACCAAGCTCTTGCTTGGCAGTCCACCCTTTTGTCATCTAACATTTTTCCTGTTTAGTGTCTTTCTCTTTCAGGTGTCATCCTCCACAACCAAAGAGGAGTTCCCGCTATCATCTAAATCTGGTGTGCAAGTCCACAATCTGGGTATGTACAAACCCTCATCCATTCTTCTTAGTTTCTCATTTCCCTTTCTTGAATGTGAAAAGCAAATCTAGCATAGAAACATTCTGGCACGCCCGGTGGGACCTTAAGGTCTTCCTTGGGTTCCTTTTCTTTCTGTTCATATAGGTGCATTAGGTTTCTCCCTTTTCACCTCTTTCTTCTAAATGACATCATAAGCAGGATTAAAAAGAACCTTTCTTTCTTTTCTTGCATTTCAAACTAGTCAAAAATCATATTCTTCAACACTTTCTCAACTTGTTTTCATTTGAACTAACATTTCGACTTGGGTTTAAAACACATTAGATTTTCATTTCTGCTTTCTTGCATTTCTTAGTCCACACCTAGTAATTAACAAATCACATCATGAATTAATCGTAGTCCACTTGATGTTACACAACCAAACCACTTGCAACAAACTAAACATCAAAACTCACCTGAGACAAGGCCCGACTGGGATTTCATCACCCAGCAGATACCTTACCCATCCCAATGATCCTACTTGGATTTCATCACCAAGGAGAAAGCCCACTCTGTTCTCTAGCAGAGTCTAATCTCTAGGGAAAGTATATTTTGGCTAAGTGAGACTAGCTTATCACTGGGCTCGTGAAGTGATGGGGCTTTCTCCTTAGCACTAGGCCATGTACGAAACCTAACCCAAAATCTTGAGTGCCTAAACAAACTTGAAACCATCCATAGACTACCTCTTCTAGGACCCTTCTAATAGCCAACCTCTCCAAACATCACTTTAAGGCATAAGACACATGAGCTTAATAGTTTATTTCTAGGGATTTAATGCTTAGGCTCTGCTTGTGTTCTTCATCTTTTCTATTCTTATCTACTTGTTTGAGCTAGTGAGGACGTTCTTCTTCCTTTTTTTCAAAAACTCTTAAATCTTTTGGGTTTCTAGAAAACACAGTCACCGACATCAGTTTTACCATCGATGTCGGTAACCTTTTCTTACTGGCATCGGTTATCTGACCAACATCAGCCATCTTTCTCATCGACATTAGTTTTTAAACCGACGTCGGTCACTGTCACAGTTCTTTTTTTTTTCAAAATAGTAGCCTTAAAACCCGCCCCTTTTTCTGCCAAAACCCCATTCTAAGTTTCTAAAACTAAACAAACATAGTTTCTGAAACTTGACCTTTCTTGCCTTGAATGGTTCTGACTTGCAGTCAAGCCAAGGCTCTAGTCAACCACGCGAGGCATCAACCGCTTCCGTCTACCCCGTCCATAACCGGTCCTATAATGGAGTTCCACTTGGAGACTGAAAGAACTCCTACTCGTCTAACCTTGCCCCAGACTCTTATTGTCCCAGAAGGGGACCAAGATTTCACATGATTCTTGGACCTCAATGTTAAAGCCTTACAGTACTATTTCGCACATAGCCCAACGTGAGACTCCTTAGGCAACCCAATCTATTGGATGCTAACTTCCTTAGTTGAGACAATGATCACATCAACAACATCTACAATTCAACCTATAGACAATCAAGGCAACACCTTGACTAATAACCCAACCATGTCCTACCTTCAATATTTAGCCTCTCCTTCTAGACCTACCTCCATGGTGGTTCCGGTACCCCCTCAACCTCAAACGACTCAACCAAATCCTACACCTTTCCAAAACCTAGTGGTCCCTATCCCTCCTACTCTTACACCTATCAACACAAGAGTAACTATCTACCCTTCAACAAGTGTGGCCACTCCTCAACCATCTTTGACGACCCCTATCCAACTTGTGCCTACCAACCCCATAACACAAGTGCCCTTGGCTTCAACTTCCACCCCAATAACTAGCTACCCATACGTTGTGTCTACACAAGCGCAACCAACCATGTCGTATGCCCCTCTCAATATCTTTCAAGCGCCTTATAATCTAGGGGGTGCTCCACCCACCAATCTGTTAGTAGACATCATCAAAATGCTGATGGACAAAATGTCTAGTCTCGAGACCTCTATTTTTGGCTCACGCAATGCTCTCTCATACAAGCAAATTTGTAATGAGCCCATTCATCCTTCTGTCCCGATCAGGCCATATCCCAACCAGTGGGAACTTCCTAATATTTCTCACTTTCAAAGCAAGGAAGACCCACAATAGTACTTACGGGCATTCAGACATGCCTATTACCTTATTGCCCATGACAATGCATTGCTTTTATGCACATTTCTTATGTCTCTCTCTAGTGCTACGCTTGACTGGTACAGCTCTCTTACCAGCCATTCCCTCTTCACATTCACATAGCTAGCCTAGCTCTTTCTTGATCACTTCTCCATCAACATCACCAAGAAGGTCTCGATCACAGACCTCTATTCTATCTACCAATTCAAGGATGAATCCATAGATGACTTCATTGCTCACTGGAGAGGCCTCATCAATCAACTCTCCTTTTCCTTACCCTAACCTGAACTTATTGAACTTTTCTCCCAAGCCTGCACCAAACATATTTCTTCCACCTTACGGGTTCAGACCTTCTGCACCTTCGACGAAGCCTTCACGATGGCCTGCAAATTTGAATTACGTGTGATCAAGGAGAATTAATTCAAGTTTCAGAGCAAGAATCCCAACTCTAAGACCAATGACTCCTCTTCTTCTAAACCTTCATCATCCAATCCTAAGTCTAAAGCTTCAGCTAACACTATGGTCGTTAGACCTTCATCCTCTCCACCTTCAACCAATCGACCTGAGCCATCCACATCTCAGAGCACCACCTACCAATTCCAGTAGAGATATGTACAATGACAGTATACTCCTCTTAGAGAATCATATGCATCTGTGCTGGAAAAACTTGTTAAACAAGGGGTTCTCAATCTCCCCCAGATCTGACCACCTCCACAATTTGATCCCTCATGCACCATCCCTACATGGTATAGGGAAAATGACTTCTGCAACTACCACCATGTTAAAGGACATGACATGGGAAATTGCAAGACCTTTAAAACCATAATCCAAAACATGCTTGAAAAGGGTGACCTCATCCTTGACAATCCCAATGCACCCCCTAATCAGGGCATCAACATCTTCAAGTAACCATTCCCCAATCATCCACTGACCCAAAACAATTTCCAGACCTTGATTGATGACACTCATGAACACAACATTCGAATAGTCAATACGGTCTCACCCTTCATCCCTGACCAACCTCAAGAGGTTAGTCCATCTATCATTCCATCACGTGTGGATGAACCTCTTTCCCCGGTTAGTTCTCCATCAACCTCTCTCATCTTGGAGGATGCCTCAACCTTATTAGCACCACCGGTCTCACCATCCTCCTTCCTACTGCCTATGAAGGACCCGACCCTTCCTACTCCTCGACCACAAGTGGAGGGCACCATCATCCCTGCCCTTTACCTGCTTAAGGATCCTCATTCTCTAGTTTCTTCTCCACCTAGGGAAGAGCCTACCTCTCCTTCGTCTCCAACCAAGGATGAATCTGTCATGACTTCATCATGCCATGGGTCTGAGACTACCACACCCATCTCATCTTCAGCCCCACAGCCGTCAACATCTTCTCAAGGACCCAAACCTCATCCAACATCTTCTCAACCATTTTCCTTACTAGTGGAGAAAATTAGACTTTTCTATTCAAGGAAAGTGGAGCATCAGGGATTGTGGGAGCGTCTTAAAGCTCTTCAACATGATCGTGCCCTCTCATCTCATGCTACCAATCCTCCCAAGGAAGAATCTCCCAAGACTCTCAACAAAGACTAGGCTCTCGCTTCTAAACCCGCATCTACCCCATCTAAACCTATCAAGTCACTTGGCATTCGCTCTGTCTCTACCCTCACTCACCCGTAAGTGAAGGTGGACTTAGACTAGACCTTGACCAATAGTAGTCTTCCAACCAAGTCGAATAAGATTGCCAGACCATAGAAGCAAATGCCTCCTCCCCCATCACCACTACCTTCCATTTTAGGTCCCCATCCTTCGACCTTGACCAGAGTCCTTCCCACTCTGACCTCTAATCAAAACTAGTTGCCTCCTTTGTTTCCTTTGCCTACCTCCAGCCTACCCTCTCCTAAAAAGGCAGTACCTCTCACGAAGAAAGTGCCATCTCTGCTTGTCACCGCACCATCAACCCAAAAGGTGGTATGAAAACCTCCTCCAACTCTGCCTAAGCAAAAGTCACCAGCATCACACACATCAACTAGCATGGACCCTTTAGTGGGCTCATGCTCATTGATATTGCACCAACTTTTGTAGACTTCTAGCATAACCCTTCCACCCATCAGGCCTTTCCAACCTCTTGGGTCCAAGCCCTCTTGGTTCGACAACACAAAGATTTGCTTATACCATCATACGCCAGGACACGATACCGAGACTTGTTGTGCCCTCAAGGCCATCATTCGCCACTATATGGAGAAGGACACTCTTCTCCTTGAGGACACTCTTGACCGACCCTCGACACCTTCCCATCTAACCTCTTCAACCACATCAACATCTCACTAGCAGGCCATGACCCCTTCTTCACCTCCTATCTTTGAAATCAATGCCATCCATATAACCACTAGGTCACAAAAGGACAAGGTGAAAGAAAAAGCCACCATTCCTTGGACCTATCCTTTTGTCAAACCACCTCTAGCACCCAAGCCTAAAATTTCTATCCTTGGCGCATCTCAGCCTTCTTCTTCTTTCTCTTCAGGGGCAATTCATGACTCCATGTTAAAACAGCTTCACTAGATGCCCGTGAATATGTCCCTTTATGACCTCATCCAAACCTTGCCTCAGCATTGTCAAGCCCTCATCAAAGCCCTATAGGTAGTGGAGGTCCAACCCGAGGACCCCCAACCACTCGCTGCCCTTGTCCACTCTTTATCTCCTGTTATGATTCTGAGATTCCTACATCTAACACGGAAGATCAAGACGCCACCCTCTTCATCATTTCCTATGTTGATCAGACACACATTAAACATGTTATGATCGATAGAGGTGCCAACATCAACATTATCTCCACCCATGCCGTTGATTAGTTGGCTCTTCCCAAGAATTACATCTCCAAAACTGACACAATCTTGTGCTCCTTCAATGACACCACTGCCACGACCATTGGCACAATCATCCTTCACATTTGTGTTGGTCCATGCACAGTCCCAGAGCTCTTCTATATCATCAAAGGAGAGTTTCAATACAACATGCTGCTGGGCTGACCCTAGATCTGCGCTATGGCCTGTGTCCCCTCCACCCTGCACCGTTGTGTGAAATTTGAGCATGATGGGTAAGTCCAAACCATTCTCACTGACCCATCACCTTTAAAAACTTGTAACACAACCTACCATCCAAATGATGTCCTCATTCCTATCAAGCCATCAACCCCAGCACTGCCTCCATCCGTGGAAGCTTCAACCAATTTGCAATCGGTGGTCACCCTCACTCCTCTTTAGCAACTACCAAAGACCCCTTGGAAGACATCTTCCAGTGACTTTCACTTGGGGAATATCGCTTGCTGACCTTAGACATGTTCCAAACTCTGCAAGAGTATGGACACCTTCACCATAGCCCCAATTACGACCATCAGATCGGGATGGTCGTGTCTTATGGTCCTCCTCACCTCCAAACCAATCTTGTCTATGGGGGGCTCAATCAAGCTCCTACTGATGGCAACCCTCTCTCTTCACCCCAACCATTCACATCAGACTTCTCATTTCTTGGCAACCCCACCTTTGCACACACTTACCTTTATAGGTGTGCATGGAAGGGTTTTGGTTTTAGACGCTATGAGCAGGGCTCCCATTAGCCCATCGAGCCACTCAATGATGACGATGCCAAGAAATGGTATGGCCTAGGATATCATGACCCCACTCAGGCCTCTACAGACCTTCGCCCTGAGCCAATCATTGACCAATCTCCTCCAGGCTCACCCATTCCTCCTCCTTCACCTACGGAGTCGATGCTTTTCATCCCTCCTAGTTTTTTTTTCCATAAACACCATCCATTTGGAACCCCTGACCTATCAGCTAATGGGGTGTCTATGTCTCTCCCTCTAATTTTTTCTAGCATGATAGAGGATGAGTCAGTGACCATTCACACTATCTGCTGCATAGACGATGATGCCATTCTTTCTTACATGGGCATCGATGACTCTTTCATCCAGCACTCCCTCCCTTCTGAGACCCAGGTTATGTTAAATGAATCAACCATTGACATCAACCTCCCTTCTTCTGATGTTCCTCACGTCTTAAAGATTGGCCAATCTCTAGATGCCCAAGAGTAGCTTGAATACACTCAGTTCCTCTCAGACCATAGCAAGGCCTTTGCCTGGACCTACAGTGACATGCCTGGAATTGACCCCACCATTGCTACCCATAACATCATCACCAAACTAGAGGCTAAGCCTGTTAGGCAAAAGCTTTGAAAGATGCATCCTCGTGTTGTACTCCTTGTCAAAGAGGAGCTTCAACGCCTTCTTTCTGTCTCTTTCATCCAACCCATTGATTATCTATAGTAGGTCTCTAACATCATCCTTGTCACCAAGGTGACTAGGGGGATCTAGATCTACAAAGACTATCGTGACCTAAACCTAACCTATCCCAAGGATGACTTCCCTCTTCCTAACATTGACCAACTTGTTGATCTCATGGCTAGCCATGAGATGCTATCTCTCATGGATAGGTTTTTAGGATACAATCAAATCATGATCGCTCTAAAAGACCAGCACAAGACTACCTTTATCACCTCATGGAGGACTTTCTACTATTAGGTCATGCCTTTCGGCTTGAAGAAAGCAAGCGCCACTTATCAGCATGCCATTACTTATATTTTCCATGATCTCCTCCATAAAATCATGGAGGACTATGTGGATGACCTTCTCAGCAAGTCCAAGCTTCACCATGACCATTTGACCATCCTCAAGATCATCTTCTCTCACCTTATTCAATACAATGTCTACCTTAACCCCAAGAAATGCGTCTTTGGGGTCTTCTCAGGCAAGCTCCTTGACTTCATCGTTTCCTTTCGTGGCATCGAGATAGATCCTACCAAGATCCACGCTATCCTCGAGATGTCGCCTCTGACCAATCTCAAGCAGCTTCATAGTCTACAAGGGAAGCTCCAGTCCATTCACCGTTTCATCTCGCAGCTTTCTAACCGTTGCCAACCTTTTCATCATCTCCTTAAGAAGGACATCTCCTTTAGGTGGGATAAGGACTGCCAAGAGGCTTTTGAAGCCCTCAAATGCTATCTGGTCTCTCCACCAGTCCTCATTCCACCTAAAGATGACCAACCCTTCTACCTTTACATCTTAGCAACCAACCATTCATTACTTGCCATGATTGCGCACTGAGACGAGCATCACCGTGAGCAGGCAGTCTACTATATCAATCGAACACGGGTTGACTATGAAACTTGATATACTCATATCGAGAAACTCTATTTGGCATTAGTCTTTACCACTACCAAGCTCTGCCACTATCTTCTCAACCACAAGACCTTTGTCATCACTCACACTGACCCTCTTAAATACATGCACTCCAAGACATATCAAAATCAGCGTATGGCTAAGTGGCTCATGCTGCTTGCTGAGTTCGATTTCGAGTTCATCTAGTAGAAATTCATCAAGGGGCAAACCATCACTGACCAACTGGTAGATGTCCCTCTTCTAGACAATCAACCTTTGCAGTGTGATTTTCTTGATGAATCTATCGTCGCGCTTTCCACCGATGATACCGTCTATCAACTGACCATGTTCTTTGACAGCTCCAAATGTCAACTCGGTGGGGGTGCGAGAGTCATTCTCATCCCACTCGAAGGTGAGCCCATGCCTTTGTCTTTCAAGCTCAACTTTGATTGTACCAATAATATGGCTGAATATGAAGCCTTAATTTTGGGACTTCAAATCGCCCTTTCTCTCAGCATCAGGTCCATCAACATCTTCAGTGACTCACAGCTTGTCATCAATCAAGTCAACAGTTCATACCTCTATAAAAATGAAATTTTGCAAAGGTACAAAAACTATGTTGACACTCTTCTAGCCTCTTTTGACCATTACCTCTTGTAGACTGTTCCTCGATCCATGAACAAGTTTGCTGACACCATGGCTTCTCTCACCTCGCATATTCCATCTTCATCATCTTCATCCAAAATTTTTGTCACGATGCATCGTGTGCCATTACCTTCATACATTTCTCCTAACATCAACCATGTCAACACCATAGACTCTAGTCCATGAGATGATTGGTATAACCAACTTGTCGACTACTTATCTCATTCTGTCATTCCTCCCCATCTCTCTAGCAATGCGTGGTAAGCTTTCATAAAATGCATAGCTCACTACACCATGTTAGGGGGTCTTCTCTATAAGCGAGGCTTTGACGGCCTCCTTCTTCACTGTCTAACCTCCACTGAAGCCTCTCATGCCATAAAACAAGTCCACAATGGGATTTGTGGTGGACACTTCAGTGGGAATTTAGTTGCCAAGCGCATCCTTTATCTGGGCTATTATTGGCCCACCCTTCATCAAGACTGTAGTGACTATGTTTGGCATTGCATCAAGTGTCAGCAGCACTCTAACTTGCTCCATCTCCCTAGCCACACCTTACAAGTTGCTCAAGATTTTTGGCCTTTTTCTCAGTGGGGCTTAGATCTCACCAGTGAGATTAACCCTCACTCATCTCTTCGTCATCAGTCCATCATCACTACCACTGAGTATTTCACCAAGTGGGTGGAAGCCATTCCTCTCATCTCCACAAAAGCTGATAAAATTATTGACTTCATCAGCAGCCACATCATCTGTCATTTTGGTGTTCCTCACAAAATCATCACTGACAACAGCAAGTCCTTCAAAAACAAGACCATACAGAAACTCTATGACTCATTTGGCATCAAGCTCAATTTCTCTTCACCTTACTACCCATAAGCAAATGGGTAGGCCAAGGCTTCTAACAAAATTCTGACTAAAATTCTCATGAAGGTGGTTAACGACACTGGAAAGGATTGGCACATTCATGTTCCCTTTACTTTGTGGGCCTATCACACTAGCATCTAAACCTCTACGGGTGCTACCCCTTTCTCTTTAGTGTACAGAATAGAGGCTATCCTACCTCTCGAAGTACAAATCCCATCTCTCTGTAACTCTCTGCATGACATTCTCTCCAATGATGACTTTCATCAAGATCGCTTAGCTCAACTTGAGTTACTTGATGAACGTCATCTCCCTGCCCTCAACCATCTCCATGTCTATCAAAATCGCATCAAGCGAGCCTCTAAGAAAAATCTGTGAGAATGAGATTTCAACATCGGAGACCTCATCCTCAAAGAAAACCAACATGTCACCAATATGGAGCAAAGTAAACGAGGTAAGTTTGCCCCTAATTGGCTCAGACCTTTCATCATCATGCACAAGTATGGGTCAAGGACTTATCATCTATCTTCTCTCAATGGATGGCTAGAACCTGAGCCTCTTAATGCCTTGCATCTGCGACCATTCTACTGTTAGTCGAGTACTCATCCACTTGACATTTAACTTGATCTCATCCCTTGAGCAATCCCCATCCTCCTAATCCTCATTCCTTTCAACCCTATTCCCCTAAACAAATCCTCTATAACCCTTTTATGACACATGGATGCTTTGTCCTAATAAAAGGGATCCCTTGAACTTCTATAGTATTTTCCATGACTCCAAATTTTGTCAAAAAAAAAAATTGAGATGTCAAAAAATCCAAGGTCACCCAATCAAATTAGAAGGCAGAATGCTCCCTTGAAGGATAACTGTACTATCATTGCTATAGCTAATAAACTACTCCCTTGAAGGATAGCTATTCAAAGCCCTTATATATAAAGTAGAAATATAGACCACTCCCTCGAAGGATGGCTATGATTAAATCTTGCTACAAATAGCATTTTCTTAGAAGCTTCCTGCATCGATCAGCTTCACAAATGACCACAAAGCAAAATGACATCTCTATGTAGACTTCCCGCATTGATCAGTCTGCACCAAAAAAAATGGGTCATGGACTTGGCTTGTAGTTATCTCATGGTCTCCTACAAAAAGGGGCAAGGTTATCCCTGCCCTTAAAATGGGTTACCCTATCCTCCTCCTATCATAACACCTGCTCAAGGGACTTCGAGCTCACTTTAATGTCAAAGTGATTCGATTACCACTCTAACACAACCATGGTCAATGACGCAATGCATGAATGGGGCTCTTTGTTCTAACAACCCCTATCTATTCTATCATTTTGGTCCTTGTCAATGAAAGGGCGATTATGCCTTTCGCTTTCTGCTTACATTTTGGTCACATTCAAACTTCATCATTTGTCGACCCAAATCAACCCAATTTCTTTTCAAACCACTCACATAGCCTATTCACACTAGTTTCTATGGACACCAATACACATGGAGACTATGGACTACACAATTTATGTTAAGCATAAACCAATACTTGCTGAAGCATAAATAGACCTCAATTCATTTTTACCATACATCTGTCACGAATATGGAAAATTGCTAGGGATGGAAGACCTCTTGACCAATGTCATAGAATACACCATTTGGAAAGGGTTATAACATCTTTTTCTCCTCATCATTTCGACACATGACCAAACCAATCATCAACTAATCTTCTCAACTAGTCTGAACTACATTAGTCTGAGGCCCTAAGACCAGGGCTATGTAGGTAGCACTCAAATGACATGACGTCTTCAAGGGTTAGCTTGACCACCTCTGTTTGTTTGTCTCTCTGATGGACAAACCTTCTTTTCTTTGACCATGACCTTTACCTTGACCTTGACCACAAGCAATCAATCACTTCGACCCTCTTCCTCCCTCTTTGGGAGAACTACATAGGCCTAAGGCCCTAACGACAGGGGCTATGTAGGCAGCACTCAGTTGACATGGGGTCTTTTAGGGTTAGCTCGGCCATTCCTTCATCACATTTCTTCCATCACATTTTTTTGTCACCTGTCAATCACATCACAAACAATCACCTATTTTCATAATCATTAGCATTAATCATTTACATCCATATCATTGATCATAATCATACATTCATCATCATATAATCACAATAATATCAGCATCATAATCCTAAACATCATATCAAAACATGCATCAAATCAAAATAACACACAAACACATCCATAACATTTTTCATAACACATCAATGATCAAAATCACATCACACACACACACACACACACACACACACACACACACACACACACACACACACACACACATATATATATATATATATATATATATATATATATATATATATATATCAATGTTTTATAATGGCATAATCTGTGCCTCTTTCTCTCTCTTAAAAAAAATTCAAGTACATCTCACATCAATGGCTCATAGGCCAGTATATACATCAAAAATAACATCACAATTTGGCCTCACAGCTATGGTTGTGGTGGTGGTGGCGGTGGCTGAGAAGATGCTGTATCCTCTCCCCCCTTTGATATGTGCCATCTACGAGACCCTAAAGCCATCGCTCGTGACATAGACCACTGTCAGCTCAACTCTACCCTCATATCTGAGTATCACTATATTTGAGGAAACCCCCTAATATCTCCCTCATAATATGCAATCTTGTCCAACGTATTATTGTATCTAAATATAGATACAATCTGTAGTGGACCCATCTGACCTGCTATCGTGCCTTGCACTAAACCCTGCGGCTGTGAAAACCCTGGCTGCACTGATGCTGACTGTGTGGGCTACTAAACTGGCTACTAAGGTGGATGCTGAATCAGACCCTGTCCTGCCAATCCCTGTGTCTGAGCTGCAGCCAACTGACCCTACAAAATAGTGACCTATCCTGTCAAAGCAGCCACTTAACCTGTCAACCCTACCATCTCCCCCTATAATCCAGTGACCTAGCTCTCCAAAATGGTCACTCATCCTCGTGCTACATCCCTCTCCTAGATGGCAACATCTCTCTCCTATCTAGTAGCATCCCTCTCCTACCTCACCATATCCCTATCCCTGATCATTGCCTATAGATCCAGCTATGGTCCTGCTTGTATCCTTGCATACTACCCTACTCACCACGCTGTATAAGCCTATGTGCATCCTAGGTCTACTATCCCAGGGCCTAGTGGTAACTCCTCAAAATCAGGCCCCTCTGTCTCCTCTAGTAATGGGAGCGGTGCCTCAATGTCATCCCATCTATATAGTGGGAAGGTGGGTGGCACATCCTGAAGCAACCCATACTGGTGTCGCACTCTCTCCACTGGTACCCTCTTAAGCTCACTAGCTCATCTACCCCTGACCCATCACATGCTTTGAGTCCTGACCAGCTACTCTCCCTGATCTCTGAACACTGGATACACTAAGTACGGTCTCTAAATGATATCTATAGGAATCAGGGCCTCCAGTACCCCTCTGTAGTGGTCAATATCTCTGACCACTCCATCCACCCGCATCTGTGCCATCACCTCAAACCATCACCTGAATCCAACCCTAAAGCTAGCCTAAATCACCACTAGGAGGCTAAGAAGATGTGTCACCGTGATGTGCTCATAGGCCCAATAGTGTAGGAGGTGGCCCATGCACAAGCTGTACCACCGCCACTGGCTAATCCCCCATAGCTCTCTGTATACTTGGGCCAAAAAGACTAGTGCCCAGGTGAACACTATCTATCGCTCAATCATGTCCATTAGCACTTCGGTCATGGCAATTAGAAACCTACCTCCCTCTACATCTGGCAATGCATAGACTGTGATGCCGATCATCATAAGGACTGCCTGCCGATGTGCATCCTCATCTGCCACATATAATGGCTCATAAGCAAAATTGGCTGAGTGATAACTCACCTTAGTTGCATGCTCTCTAAATAGCATAACCATATGTATATCATGCACCTCTCTCAAACATGCATATAGGTTTGCTCCGTGTACCAGTAGCTGCAAAATTTGGTATACGTCCTCGACTGTCACTGTCATCTCCCTTATCAATAAGTGGAAGGTGTTGGTGGAGTGATCCCACCACTTGATCAGAGCCACCATTAGGCTCATGTCCCTTGCCACCTGACATTATCATCGTAGCCCACTGAGTCCCGCTACACTCATTTGCACCCACTCCTCTCTAGTGATGTCTCGATGTATCTACATCAACAATGTCGGCAATTAGTCTCATAACATCAACGTCTGCCTCACCTGCATCTAACCAATCAAACCCATGTCAACGTAACTCTCAATCCCCATGACTCTTCTTCCCTAGCCCAACCATTTGCCCTTTTGTCTATCTACTTGATCTTCTACCTGACCATTTTTGGCTATCTTGACACCCGCAGAGCCCTTGGCATAGCTTTGACCCCTTGACTTGGCAATTTTCTAACCTCTTTCTGACCAGGCAGCCACCAACATCAGTTTTCATGCTGATGATAGTGCTCATCTAACTAACATTGATCACATAGTGACCGACGTCTATAGGAATGTAATCAACACCAGTCTATGGGCAGCTGACACCGGTGATCCCACCAACATTGATGACTAGTTCGGTCCTTGAGCCGAATGGGGTGAGCCCTAAAAATTAGGGCTTCTCCATAGTAGCCCCCCTTTCACCCCTAATCCATCCTAAATGCCTCCTAACCCATTTTATACCCCCCACACACCTTCTTAGCTACCCTCCCCCCTCAATTTCTGCCTAAAACAACTAAAATTTCAAAAACAAATCAAAAACTAAAATCAACCAATTGAGCTCATTAGGGCCCCCTACCTCATCTCAGCATCATTAGCATGGTGGCACAATGGGTGCCACTGGTGGTGGACCTCCCGCAAGTCCTCTACTCCCCTCTACCATCTCCATTGTGTCTTTATACCCTTAAGCTTCCCCTAACCCACAAACACCTCTGTAGCCTCTAATCACTCTCCAACTCGCTCCCTCTCTCCACCAATGCCTATCTACCACCTCACCCCACTCACTCAGTCAACTCTAGGTCACTTTCACTCAATCAACTCCAGAGCTCTTTTTCTCTTAGTCAACAAGTAGAAAATGACTTTTGGTGGGCTGCCAATCTAGTTTTGTTAGATTTGGTAGTCCACCGATGTCGGTATCTCTGTGCCCTAGGCCATCGATGTCGATAGATTTCTACCGACATCAGTCCTTTTTTTCCACCAACATCAGTGCCTTTCAACCCTCCAATTTTTCTTCATTGCCCCAAAATCATGCCCCTAATCAGTCAGTTCTCTAGTAGAAGTCATCTTAGCCCCCTGGGGCACACTTGACATCACTTTTACCTCCGTCCCTCGACCACCAGACCTTGGACATCATGACCATCTCCTCTAATGCCAACCACTTCCAAGATGACTTTACCTTGGTTGTTTTTGCATGTATGCTACCTCACGACTGATTAGTAAAATTGTGTGCAACCCATATTTTTAACCTTCACAAGTATAGGATTGCAAGCTGGTTGATCCCCACTACTTGTGGCACTTTCATGTTTCTAGGAGCACTTCTTGAGCTCAGGATACCTGGAACACAATGACCATTGGAGCTTCAGCTTAGATTGAATAACCTAATTAGCTATGACCAAATGTTGGGGCCTAGTTATTTCAATTTTGGCACTCCTCGACCTTGACCTGCGATAATTTGACCTGACCATCCCGTGAAGTGGTATACACGTAACCATGACTATTGTAGTGTTCACACTCACCCTCTCTCTATCCATCTCTCTGTCAAATCGACACTTGATCTCAAGTTCCCTTCCCTTGACTCTCGCTTTAAGGGGGGAACACCTCATCCCATACCTAGGGTAACCAACTCCTATTTTTGTCTTGCAGTTCATCAAGAACAACCAACAAGACAAAAAGGGGTAAATGTAGACACTGAAATCATGTCTACCCCCTAGGTCGTCATCTCTCCTTGGCCCCCTTGGTCTATGTCCTAACACTTGTCCTAGTCCCCTCCATTTTTAAAATTAAAATAAATAGACATTTTAATTTGCTCCCCCTTTCCACCTCACCCATGCCACCTTGGATCCCCTCCTTGGATGCCCCCACCTCTCTCTTAGCCTTTATTGCCCAAATCTCCCCTTTATCCTTCCTCTCACATCCATTTATGCCTCCCTCAACCATTTTCCCATGGCCCCTTGACCCGGTAGTGTGCAAGAATGGATAGAGGCTAATTTTAGCCTCTATCCCCATTCTTCAGCCACCGACGTCAGTCATTATGCGGCTGACATCAGTGATTCTACCGCCATCGACATCCTTCAAAACTATTTTCTATAACCATTCTCTGCCCCTACAAATAGAACTCTCTTGATGCTTTTGTATTCATATTTTCTTCTCCTCCCCCTCGTACAGGAACACCAATAGCTACAGGCATCTTATAGGAACAGCTCCAAGCAATAGCTCCATTTGCAAGTCCTTCAACAACTCTGACAATAGGTTTTTCCATTCTTCAATTAGCAAGCAAGAGGTAAGTACAGTGTTGTTTTCCATTTCATTTCTTGTTTAATCTATCTATTTAGCTAACCACTACCAAGACCTTCCCTATGCTTCCCCTGAGAGGCTGAAAGGCCTTCTCAGACCCCTGCCTCTCATTCATTCCCTTTTGTGCTTCTGGTTCCCAACTAGTCACTTTCCCAGACAACATTCTCAGTCCCTCAGACCCAAAACAAGTCCCTTAGACCTCCAGGCAATCTCTTAGACCTCTAAATAGACCTCCCTAATCCTCAAACGAGACCACAGTCCATTCTGTAGACCAGAAACTAGCCTGTAACCTGATAAAACCCTGTCTAAGACTACTACCCTAGCCAACCTCATCCATTTCCCCTATCAACGTCGGTAGCCTAACTGACGTTGGTGACCTTACCTAACTAATGCTGGAAATACCATCGACGTTGATGACTATGCAAAGTAGATTGCTGCTAAACAGGTATGCATTTGCCTTAAGTTCTTTCTTTCTATTTTTCATCATTTATCACTTTTTGTTTCTGATTAGCATTCTATTTTTAACAGTGGACTGCCATCCTCCAAAAAGCCTTTACGCTTCTAGGACCAAGCTCTTGCTTGGCAGTCCACCCTTTTGTCATCTAACATTTTTCGTGTTTAGTGTCTTTCTCTTTTAGGTGTCATCCTCCACAACCAAAGAGGAGTTCCTGCTATTGTCTGAATCTGGTGCGTAAGTCCATAATCTGGGTATGTACAAACCCTCATCCATTCTTCTTAGTTTCTCATTTCCCTTTTTTGAATGTGAAAAGAAAATCTAGCATAGAAACATTGTCATTAGGAATACTACCTCTATTTACCACACATTCATGTTCTCCCAATGTGCATTCCCTTATGTAAGATATTTAATAGCTAAAAACTAAGGTGGTACATTTAGATCAAGTTGATTTGAAACATAATCAGGCACTAGATTATCATATTTAATTTACCACTCCATTGGTACAACATATAGTGGTATATCATCTACCTATAGGTTTTATGTCACACAAGCTTACACTATATGATGGAAAGAGTGACCCAAGACAACATATCAGACCATTTCACATAACATGTTTAGACTATGTTTCCAATCATAGACTATTCACTAAGTTAATCCCATGAATCCTATATGACTATGAATTAAAATGGTTTTATTATTCACCACACCAATCAATAAATATATTCAATCCATTGGATGATATGTTTATAGCATAATTTTCAATCAATATTAGTGAGAAGTTTTCACATGTTCAAATTTATCAACTCAAATAGAAATTTAATGAGAATATCACATAATATGTATTAAGTTATAATACGATGTTGTATAACATGATAAATCCAATGGAAATTAAATAGTTTATACAATATTTACATGAATCCATGATGCTCAATAAGTTTATCTCATTCATATATTTATGCCACATAATAAAGGAAAGATAAGTTAAGTTATTGTTAATGATTAAGTTTAAGTATACAACCAATACAAATGCAAATAAAAAGAGTTCATGGAATTCACCATAAAAGGTGAGGACAACTAATAATAGGAATAATAAAAAATAAATAGTATGTGTAGTTTCACATACTCCT
Organism: Torreya grandis; assembly: GCA_037957365.1. NCBI lineage: Eukaryota > Viridiplantae > Streptophyta > Pinopsida > Cupressales > Taxaceae > Torreya > Torreya grandis. Next base: position 1,619,363 of record JARHVA010000705.1, on the reverse strand, counting down.
CCATGCATTATCGAGTTAACTCCCTAAAGGAGACAATTTACTAATCTACCAGAAGATCTATATAAGGTTATAAAAGTGATATTGGAATTAAATTTCATATCTCTCCCTCCTACCAAAGAGGTTTGTTTGAATCAACCTCTTCCAAAAGGTTTTGACTAGAATGTTTTTTGGGATTATCATAGTGCATTGATCCATACCACTAACAAATTTATCAGTCTAATACACAAGATAAAGGATTTTATATATGCAAACATCATTTATGTAGAAATATTAATAGAAAGTACAAAGTTACAACCAAGTGAGAAAATCAATGAAAATATCTAGTGATATTTTCCCTAAGTATACAACTAATGATACACTAGGCATACAGTATGAATATAATGCACACCTTTCACCAACTTCTTACCATTATCATGTAGAGAAACACCATTATTTGAATGGTATAATAAGTTCATACCATACCCTAGTGACATCTAGATCAACAACACATTTTTATAGCATGGGATAGTAGATGATGACTCATATTTACATTATTTATTTTCTCAAGCTAACATTGATCACTAGCCTATTCTGATTTTCACCATTGATAATGGTTCAAGTGTGAATATGTGTACAAACACACTTCTATATCATATTAGATACACATATCAAGATTTTTTCCCACCACCATGGTCATAAAAAGATTTAATGTTCACTTTCATTGATTCACTAGTGAGATTACATTACCAGTACAAGTTGGTCCCACACATGTGGCCACTAGATTCAAAGTAACACCTTGTGTGAGAGTATTTGATATACTAATGGGATGACATTATATTAAATAGATTAGTGTAGATCCTTATTTTGGAATATTGTCATTAATGTCAAAGTAATTGTAATTGATGTCAATGGAATTGTTAACATAATTGTTAATGGAAATATCAATGGAAATATAACTAGTATTGTCAACAAAAATGTCAATGGAAATGTAACTGAAAATGTCAACAGATACATCTTTTGGTGAAGAGGTGCCTCTTGGATGAGATGCCTCCTTTATGAAGAGGCTTTGAAGGCTATATGAGGTAGATAGAAGATTGAGAAATATATGGAATTAATTATTTATATCATTCAAGAATAAGTATATTTTTAGGGAGAATAACAAGAGGAAATTGAATTTGACATCATTAGTTTATTAATCAACAATAGTAATGTGGAAATTTTTTTAATAGAGGTTGGTGCCTTAGAAAGAAGATATTGGTGTCTCTTGCTAAGTTTGTGCTTAGTAGTGGGGATTGGTATCTCTAGTAGGTTGTCATATACAAATTATTTAGTAGTGGGGATTGGTGTATCTAGTAAGTTGGTGCCTAGAAATTATTTATTGATGGGGAATGGTGTCTCTAGTAGGTTGGTGCCTACAAATTTTTTAAGAAGAATTTTATTTTTAGTTGTATTTAGATAGTAGATTCAAGCACTCCTTTTCTTCATGGTTTTTACTGAAAGCTTTTCCATGTAAATATGGTTTCATTCCTATGTTATTAAATTTTGATGTTGTGTGATTGATATTATTATGATTATCAATTTTAAAAATTAAAATACTAACTTATACTGAATCACCCCCCTCTCATTATAAGCATGTTCTCAACAACTTATTCAATTCATATATGCTTAAGGTATATATATGGTAATTAGTTCATTATATTTTTAGGTATACCTTATGAGTACCCTCTATCATAGACATATCTGGTTACTATGCAATAAATTTTAGTTGAGCCAATTAAAAGGGTGAAACTACTCATATATTTCCATAACATATATCTACTCTTACACAAAATCCTATCCTTGAGTGGCCTCTTAAGTGAATATTTTTTTACAAATTATAGATAT